>JAJJMA010085901.1:0-18455 GCA_023529015.1 Papaver nudicaule
TACGCCTCCAACCATAGCAAGATGGTCACGCACATGTAATCCCCTACTGTTGATGGTGGTTTTTGGCGAGGAGGTCACAGGAGTAATTTTGCATCAATCTCTGGCGTCCTGGAATGGCTCAAAGAAAAGGTATGAATTTCTTTTATAGTAGGGATGAGATATTTAAATTACCATTAGCTGTATTTTGATGTCTCACGACCCTGGCCTAGTAGCATGGTCCACAATCCCTAGCCTATACAATAAAATACCTGCGCATACGCGTTAGCCTAGCTCATGCTCGAGCCAAAACCTTAGGCCATTCACGCCACTTAGCAAAGAAGGAGTATACACGGTCATTCTTGGCCTATGGCCTAAGCCTAACCTTGCCAAGCTATCACGCCATCTACCTCTTGGCTGGCCTAGTTCAGCCCGCCACTAACTTTGGCCATCCTCCTTGTGGCTTTGCTTAGCTCTCGCCTAGCTTAGCCCGCCATTGACGTTGGCCACTACCTTCTTGGCTTAACCTAACCCGCCTTCTTCACATTTGGCCTATGGCCTAGCTTAGTTCCCACCTAAGCCTAGTCCCACCAAAGCCTCACGCCACTGCCCACGTTCCTTGGCTCTTGGCCTAGCATTAACCCGCCATTGGCCTTGGCCGCCAACACTTTGGCCTTTACCCTTCACGGCCTGGCTTAGTTCCCGCCTAGCTTAGTCCACCATTAGCTTTGGCCATCCTCCTATGGCCTAGCTTAGTCCCCGCCATTGCTTCACGCCCCCTCTCTTTGGAGGCCCAAGGATAATCCCTGCCCTAACCTTGGATATCCATATCTCTGGCGTGCCTTGGCACTTGGGTGCCCATGCCACCTCCTCGACTTAATAATGGATACCCATGTTATTGCCCTGGCCTAGTTTTGGAGCCCCATGACTTTGCCTTGGCCAAATCTTGGAGGCCCGAAGTCAGGGCGCGACTAAATCTTGGTGGGGTTTACGGTTTTCCTTCCTTGTGCTCACGAAAGAGCCATGAGAGCTTCTTCTCCCACGGGCTCTAGTTGCCCCCTTGAGGCTAGGATATATTCTTTTCTAGCTTCCCCTCTACTTATGGGTCCCACTGATCCAAATCCTAGAGGATTATGGATTTTACTTAGTCCATAATACTCTAGTTTCCTAATCAAATTCGGAAATCTGACAGTTCTGCTCACGTATTTCTCCATGGCGTGATTTTTACAGCCCAATCCGTAAGGAATTAGGAGATGCTTCCTTCACGAAATATTTTCCTATGTGAATTTCCTATAACATACTAAAAATTCAGATTTTTATCTAATATAGGCTGGCCTGGCCGATTTTACTAATGAGCAACATGCAAACTGTACAGAAATCTGAAAACAACATAAATGTTATTACTCATCCTTTGAGCCTTATACCTAATTTCTTAATAAGATTATCATACCATGAAACATGGCTTATTATGATCATCATGGCCTATCTTTAGGTCTTATATTGGCAATGCTTATGCATTCTTGATGATGGCTACGCTGTGATAGCATCATTCGTCTGTTTTTTCCTGATTATGGACTTGCTTCTATAAATCAGTGCTATAATTCTTAATCATGGCTCATGGCTATGACTTATATTATTTTAGACATTCATATGTTTTCATTACTCAGAGAATTGGTGCATTACATGCCACAAGCCAATTTCTCATATTTATGGCAAACCGAAAGTCGTATTTATTTGACTGTTGCCACAGAGAGTTGCTGAAATCCTCTCAGTCTAATTGGCGATTGCATAGCTCAATCCTTAGACTTACCTTATCTTATCTAATGGCGGTTGCTAGCTCAACCCTTAGATTTATCTCATTGGTTTAAATGGCGATTGCCCGGCTCAATCCTTAAACCAAATCTCAAAGAGATATTCAAAGCTTATCGCTTAATCTCTATCTTATCGCAAAGTCCTGAGTTTACCAAGTAATTGGTACGACTTACACTTAGTCATCTTTGACTTAACAAATCTTAACAAATCTTATCAAATCTTACGAGAATCAAGTAAGTTACATGTGGGGATATTCTTTTAGGGTTTTGGTTTGGCGGTCTACGGCACGTGTGATTGCAACGGCTCAATCACTCAACGGGAAAGAAACTAAGTCGTGTGAACGTTGCTGAGAAGATGGGATAGAGTAGTGGGCGGTTCATTCTTCCCTAATAATAGGCGCAAGACTTTCCCCACTCACTCCACACTCCCACTCTTCCACTTCTTCCACTTCTTACGAGATCAGTTGGAATTCTATTGCTATAAATAGGTCACTCGACCAGTTTGGAAACAACAAGTTCTCCAGCAAGAACAAAACAGTTTAATTCAGTGCAAGTTTAATCAATCAATCTCATCGATCATTGATTAACTCTTCTCATTCAGCATTCAATATCTAGTGAGAACTGAATATTCAAACTTCTTTAGCAATTCAATCATCAACATCACAGAAAATCATAGCAATTCTCTGATCTCATCTTTCTCTGCTTCCCTCCCTAAACCAACCCTAAAATCCTCTTCTTGTAACTGAAGCAATACTCGAACGGCCATTTCTTGGTTTAGGCGAGTCTTGTTCGATCTTGACCTCTCGAATTCATTACCATCTTTTATTACATCATCACACTTCATACTTTACCCTCTAAATTCTCTTTATTGTTTTACACCTAAAACATTTGGCGACCACAGTGGGAGGTCATTATCTCAGTTTTAAGAAGATATGGTTGAAACCAGGAGGCAGAGTTCAGAGAATGCGAATTCTCCAAACAACCCTAGTGTCCCCACGAGTTTGCCTACTTCAAGTGGGGTCACAAACACCCAAGTCAGTGGCGCCATCACTTATGGGCCCACAATTCCAGCCGTGAGCTCAAACCCTAACCCTAATTCTGCCTCTGCCTCAACTCAGAGGGGGCCAACCTTATCCACTTCTCCCTTGGGCGTGTCATCCCCTCTGGTGGGATCCTCCACGCCTCCTTCAGCCTCATCTCTCCAGAACGTCCAGCAGGGGCCCGCCTTATCTCTATCCTGTTCCAACATGTCCCTATCTTGTGCTGCAGGGATAACCAATCATGTCAGAGACGCCACTGCTGGTCCCACCACCAAAAACGTGATTACTATCACTCCCAATGGCGTCCCCTCTCTAATGGGACCCAACCCATCTCCTCTTTTCACTCCTACCATCACCCATTCTCTTAGTTTGGGCCCCACTTTGCCTCTGCCACTTGCTACCACGCCTCATGTTGTTGGGGCCACTATCAATGTCGCTCCCGCAGATGATGCCCCCATGCTTAGCCAAGTTAGTCTTTCAGATCTAGTAAAGACTTATCAGGAAGAAGAGGAGGATCCCAAAGATTTCGTGCAAAGGTTCAGAGCCAAAGCTTTGGATTATCATAACAGAGAGATGAACGAATCACAGTTGGTGGGGATTTGCATAGGAGGGATGGAGCCATGGCATCAAGAACCAATGAGGAGATTCCGGCCCCGCATGTTCCAACAGCTCCGTGTAATAGCCGGACAATACGCTGATATGGGAGATAACTCTGTCAACAGGGGACTGGGGACTGAAGGCTCGCACAATGAAGCCACCAACCCACCTCGACGCATCCAGAGTTTCACCACCTATGAAAAACCAGTAAGTCAAGAAGTTATTTTCTTAATAGAAAATCTATGTGAATTATTACACTTCTCGAGGGGACAGAGGGTAGACACATTTGCTGCTCTCAACCGCATCGCTTTCAGCACGGATTTAACCCCACCCTCGCTAGAAGTCTCAGAGATGTCTCTCGTCGTCTGAGCCCGTAGTAAGGGATATTACCTTTACTGAGGAAGATATGATGGCCGAAGATGGACATAATCGAGCTTTGTATGTCACGGCGCATATCAAAAATGTGGAGTTCAAAAGAGCTTTGATCGATACTGGAGCTGCTGCCAACATCATAACTCTGAAGGCTCTACGCACCGCCAGGGTTCCTAAAAATCAAATCGTACACCATCCTTTCGTTATGAAAGATTTTGAAGGAAACATGACTAATACCTACGGGTACGTCAACTTGGATCTCAAGGTGGGACCTATCCAATCAAGGGCGAAGTTTCATGTCATCGAGAAGGAGCCTGATTATCACATGATATTGGGACGCCCCTGGATCCACGACAACAAAGTCGTTCCATCTACTTATCACCAATGTATGAAGGCGGTGCTCAATAAAGAAATCATTCGTATCGCGGCGTCATCATCTCCATATTCACCAATATACGAAGCAGAATTCTTTGAACCAAAAGAAACCGCGCCAGAGCCACCTAACAAAGTCTATAGCATTCCTCTACCTGCGTGGGACTCCATCAAAAACGAGAAGCCACTACCATGCACGCCAATCGAGGAAAGCGTGGAGGGCGCATCTACTTCATCAAGACTTCTTAGGTACGGTTTAATTATGCCTCATAAGTTACCTTATTCCAAAAGAAGTTATAATTTTACTACTCAATATGACGCCGAGGGTAGAACTATCTACTCGCGACGGAAATGTTAGCAATTAACAGGGGAGGGTGGCGGAAAACCTCCCCGCATTGAAGAATGTTATCAGAACGAAGGATCCTTAGAGGAAGAAATCCAGGAAGCCCCGCCGCAGCTACAAGATGGATCCAACTCCACAACTGACGCTCTCGAAACCGTCAACATAGGGACAGATGAGGTTCCTAGACCTATCTCTGTCAGCTCATCCTTATCAGCAGAAGAGCGTGGAGCCCTGGTTAGTCTTCTCAAAGAGTACCAGGATGTTTTCGCTTGGACCTATGAAGAGATGCCTGGGCTAGACGAAAAGCTGGTGACACATCATCTGCATATTCTACCCGGCTCAAAGAAGGTGAAGCAACAACCACGCCATTTTCGACATGAGATAGAAGAACAAATCAAAATCGAGATTCAAAAGTTACTCTCTGCAGGGTTCATCAAACCCATTCATCATCCTACTTGGCTAGCGAACGTAGTACCAGTCAAGAAGAAGAACGGTCAAATTAGGTGTTGTGTGGACTTCAGGGATCTAAACAAATGCTGTCCCAAAGATGATTTCCCACTACCCAACATCGACATGCTGGTGGATGCTACCTGCGGTCATGCCATGTTCTCATTCATGGATGGTTACAGCGGCTACAACCAAATCAAGATGTACGATTCAGATGCAAGTAAGACTGCTTTCCGAACTCCAATTGGGAATTTTCATTATACTGTGATGCCCTTTGGGCTCAAGAATGCAGGTGCTACCTACCAGCGAGCCATGACGGCAATATTCCATGATATGATGCATAAACAAATTGAAGATTACGTGGACGATGTTGTGGTCAAATCAAAAACACGATCATCCCACTTAGACGTGCTGAGACAGGTATTCGACAGATGCAGAGAATGCAAATTAAAGATGAACCCTCTGAAGTGCGCGTTTGGAGTTTCTTCAGGCAAATTCTTAGGTTTTCAAGTAACTGAAGAAGGAATCAAGGTAGACCCTACCAAGACGCAAGCAATCACCACAATGCCGCCACCAAAGATGGTAAAAGAGCTCAAGAGCTTCATGGGGAAGGTCTCTTACATACGGAGGTTCATTCCCGGCTTAGCACAATTCGTGGTATCATTCATCCCTTTACTCAAGAAAGGAGCAGATTTCGTATGGTCTCCTGTCCAAGAGGAGGCTTTTAGAAAGATCCAACAATTACTACTATCACCAGCGGTGATGAAAGCGCCAATACAGGGTCGCCCCCTACTTCTTTATACGGCATCAAGTGACACTGCTATTGGAGCACTCCTAGCACAAGAGGGCGATGATAATGTTGAATATCCAGTGTATTACATTAGTCGCACTCTGAAGAACGCTGAACTCCGTTATCCAAAGGTAGAGAAAGCATGTTTATCCTTAGTCTTCGCGATCCAGAAGTTCAGGCATTATCTCCTATCAAACAGGGTCGCCCTAATCACAAAAGCAGACCCCATAAGATTCCTCCTGTCAAAGCCAGCTCTGCTCGGAAGGCCGGCACGTTGGTTGCTCCAGATGTCGGAGTTCGACATCGCTTGTGTGGCTCCGAAGGCAATCAAAGGCCAAGCTGTCGCAGATCTTCTTGCAGCTTTTCCTGGAGAAGATACCACCGCCCTGCATGAAGATGTACCTGGAGAATTCCCGGAAATATCCCTGGTCAAGGAAGATACCTGGCTGTTGTACTTCGATGGCTCCGCCACACCAAGTAACAACACTGGGGGAGCTGGAGTGGTATTGGTTTCTCCTACTGGCGAGGTATTCTCACACTCATTCAAATTAGACTTCCGATGTACTAACAACTCGGCGGAATACGAAGCATTCCTGATTGGATTATCGTTGGCCGAACAAGCGGGAGCTACCAATCTGGAGATTCGGGGTGATTCCAAATTGCTGGTGAATCAAATGAATGGTGTTTACTCATTAAAGGAGGTCACTCTAGCTCCTTTTCGCGCTGAAGCACAGAGACTATTAACTCGTTTCTCTGAGGCTATTATCGTTCATACCGGTCGAACTAACAACAGGCATGCTGATTGTCTTGCAACATTGGCTTCGAAGTTACAATTCGAAGGTATGGAAACAACTCTCACTGTACATAAGCGTACGCTCTCATCAACTTGGTTAGCACAAACTGGCGAGCCAGCGGTACATGATTGGAGGACACCCGTCATTGATGAACTCAATCAATCGTCACCGGAAAGAAAAGTTCGTCTCAAAGACCTGAAGAACTTTTTCTTATTACACGGAATTCTTTATCATAGGAATTCAGATGGATCTTTATCTAGATGTCTTGGAGATATCGAGGCTCAGCAACGACTTCATCACGTCCATAAGGAAATGTGCGGGCAAAGTCTGGTGGTCACTTTATACAGACGACTCCAACGGTTGGGATACTACTGGCCCACCATGGAAACCCAATCTAGAGAAATACAAGGCTCTTGCAGTAAGTGCCAGTCCGCTGTACATCATTCTGAATCCTTGATGGTGCATCCTGTCAGAGATTGGCGTGAGCCTTACATCCAATATCTCCGGGACCATGTCCTGCCTACCGAGAAGAAAGATGCGGAAAGACTAAAAAGGTGAGCAGCAAGGTTTGTCTTTCACGAAGGAATTTTGTATCGCAAAAGCTTTGGTGGGGATTTATTACGCTGCTTGGCGGCTCCTGAAACGAGTACTATACTCAAGGAGATGCACGAAAGCGAACACCAAGGTAAGAAGAAATTATTTTTACAAATTCATGAAAAATATTATTGGCCTACTATGGAAGACGATACTGCCATGTTTGTTCGAAGATGCCATCAATGTCAGGTTCATAACAACCTTATACACTCTCCGTGTCTTCCTCTGCAATCCATCAGCAGCCCTTGGCCGTTTTATAGCTGGGGACTTGATCTTATTGGAAAGATCAATCCTGCATCTTCCTTGCAACATGACCACATTATAACTGCTACAGAATACTTCACGAAATGGGTAGAGGCGATTCCGCTCAAGAAAACCAAGGGTGTCAATATAGCTCAGTTTATCAAAGAGCATATCATCTGTAGGTTTGGAGTTCCTAAGCACATCATAACAGATAATGGTTCGCCTTTTGTCAATCAAGCCGTAGGGGAATTACTTCAAGAGTATGGCATTCAGCATATCTGCTCTACACCTTACTATCCTAAAGGAAACGGGCAAGCTGAAAGCACTAACAAGACGTTGATTCGAATACTGAGTCGAACCGTTCATGATAATCAGCGAGCTTGGCATGAAAAACTCCCCATGGCACTATGGGCATACAGAATTTCTCCAAGAAGTTCTACAGGAGCTTCTCCATACTCTCTGGTATATGGTACTGATGCCATTCTCCCAGCTGAAATCAAGATTCCTTCGGCGCGCATCGCCATGGCTAGCGGAGTCTACGCCGATATTTCTGGTTCTAGGTTTGCAGAATTGGATACTGTCGAGGATAAGCGTACGAAAGCGGAAGCGTATATGAAAGCTTACAGAAGAAGGATTTCTAGAGCATATAATAAAGCAGTGAAGCCGAGAGTCTTCCAAGTCGGGGACTTGGTATTGAAGACTGCCAAACATATTCAGCAAGATATGTCAGCTCCAAAATTCTCAGCCAATTGGGATGGGCCATACGTGGTGACCAAAGCAGCGCTTAGTGGCTACTACAAAATCTCTACCTTGGACGGAAAACCCGAAGGTACGGTAATCAACGGAAAATGGCTCAAACCTTATTACGTATGAATTTTGATCACATCTTTGTAAAAAAAAAAAAAAAATTTTCCTTCCAAGATTAGTGCAAACCTCATTTGCACTTAACAATTGCGACCTTTGCAAAATACTTTTTTATTCAGAAAATATTACTTATTCAAGTCAATTCAAAAAAAAAAAAAAATCTTTCTTCAGAATAAGCCTTCCAGGAGTGCATAATCTTTTGGATACAAGTTTTCCATCTTTTCCTGAAACGCCGCGGTTTTAGCTGATAAATTTTGGATAGCTTCACCCACCTTCAGAGTTTCTTCTGCAATTTTCTCTTTAAAGGTCTTCAATTCCCTTTCTCTTGCTTCCTCTTTAGCCTTCATCTCTGCAGCAACCTCGTGTTCCAAGATCTTCAGGCTTTCCACCATTTGATTGACCTTCTCAGTTTCTTCATCAATGGGCTTTTCATCTTCATCGATAATTTCGGGATCAGGGCCATCTTCTAGAAAAGACAACCGGTCCATCTTTATCTTTCAAGTCGTGCCCGAAGCCACCCGACTCGGAACTTAACATTTTCAGCTGAAGAAAGTAGATGCTCCCACTTCAGAACAGTCGACAAGTTAACCTTGTGCAATGATCGTTGTTCCATCTCTGCTATCATTGGCATCAGTAATGCGGTCATGGACACCAGCACTGATGAACAATCCTTACCCAAAACTTGGGTGGTAGCTATGTGGCCGTATTTTCTCCATATTCTCGTATACAGGGAAACATATTTCTTCCGAATTAAGAAGCCACCAACGGATTCGTAGTCTTGGGATAGAGATTGCATTTGGGGATCAAAAGGAAGGCTTGCCCTGATGCTATTACCGGGAGGGACGTGATCTTCAAGGTCTACCACTGAAACAGGACTATAAGTAGGAGAGCGGGGGATCTCAGCCATCTTCCTTGGAGGAGCACGAACACTCTTTTTACGAATCTGCAAAGAAATAAAGAATAAGAAGATATTCTCAGGTTTACTATATGAGGTGCATAAAGAAAGGGATTTACTGGTGAAGAGTTGCTCATCCTTGGCATCTTGCTTCGTGGATTACCGATACTGCTATCTCCTTCCTCTTAATTCTGCAGTTAACTCATGATTAGTAAATTCCCAGAAGAAAGTATACATACGAGGCAATACAAGTGAAGAACTACTCACAGAACTGGAAATCCAAGCTCTACGCTTGCTATATTGGCTCAAAGGAACATCACTGCTGCTGTTGCTCGACATACTATAAGGAAATCAGAAGATATACGGAGAAAGTATGATCCAGGAGTTTTCCGAAGCATATACTTATATAGGCGCGGAGTATTTGAATTTTAGGGTTTTGAGAATTCAAACTCTATAAGTAACTGTTGCCTACATAGGAGGAGTTGACTCCGATACATCTACAAGTGGACCGACAAGTGTGGAGATAAGATTATGCCCGTTGAAGCCATTGACCTATGATATCACGCACGGCTTGGGGAAGCCCTGACCTAATTAGGGTTTCCTAGGCGCTGCTTGAATAGGGTTGGCCTTAGGCCCTGTTTGGACTTCATGCTCGTGGACAAGGCTTCTATGCGGAGACGGCTGGTCCATCAACTCTATGCTCACCCTGGAACACTCACGGTTCCATGCTGCGCAGGGGACTTAATGTTGATGGTGGTTTTTGGCGAGGAGGTCACAGGAGTAATTTCGCATCAATCTCTGGCGTCCTGGGATGGCTCAAGAAAAGGTATGAATTTATTTTATAGTAGGGATAAGATATTTAAATTACCATTAGCTGTATTTTGATGTCTCACGACCCTAGCCTAGTAGCATGGTCCACAATCCCTAGCCTATACAATAAAATACCTGCGCATACGCGTTAGCCTAGCTCATGCTCAAGCCAAAACCTTAGGCCATTCACGCCACTTAGCAAAGGAGGAGTATACACGGTCATTCCTTGGCCTATGGCCTAAGCCTAACCTCGCCAAGCTATCACGCCATCTACCTCTTGGCTGGCCTAGCCTAGCCCGTCACTAGCTTTGGTCTTCCTCCTTGCGGCCTAGTTTAGCTCTCGCCTAGCTTAGCCCGCCATTAACGTTGGCCATTACCTTCTTGGCCTAAGCCTAGTCCCACCTAGCTTAGCTCGCCACTAGCCTACGGCCTATGGCCTATGGCCTATCTATAGCCCCGCTAACACCTTGGCATTTACTTGTGTGGCCTAAGCTTCACCCGCCAGTCCTTGGCCTAGCTTAGTTCCCGCCAATGCCTCACGCCATTAGCTTTGGCCATCTTCCTATGGCCTAGCTTAGTCCCCGCCATTGCTTCATGCCCCTTCTCCTTGGAGGCCCAAGGTTAATCCCTGCCCTGGCCTTGGATGCCCATATTTCTAGCTTGCCCTAATCTTGGATATCCATGTCTTTGGCGTGCCTTGGCACTTGGATGCCCATGCCACCTCCTCGACTTAATTATGGATACCCACGCTATTGCCCTGGCCTAATTTTGGAGCTCCATGACTTTGCCTTGGCCAAATCTTGGAGGCCCGAAGTCAGGGCGCGACTAAATCTTGGGGGCCTCATGGTTTTCCCCTCCTTGTGCTCACGAAGAGCCATGAGATCTTCTTCTCCCACGGGCTCTAGTTGCCCCCTTGAGACTAGGATATATTCTTCTCTAGCCTCCCCTCTACTTATGGGTCCCACTGATCCAAATCCTAGAGGATTATGGATTTTACTTAGTCCATAATACTCTAGTTTCCTAATCAAATTCGGAAATCCGACAGTTCTGCTCACGTATTTCTCCATGGCGTGATTTTTACAGCCCAATCCGTAAGGAATTAGGAGGTGCTTCCTTCACGAAATATTTTCCTCTGTGAATTTCCTATAACATACTAAAAATTCAGATTTTTATCTAATATAGGCTGGCCTGGCCGATTTTACTGATGAACAACATGCAAACTGTACAGAAATCTGAAAATAACATAAATGTTATGGCTCATCCTTTGAGCCTTATACCTAATTTCTTAATGAGATTATCATACCATGCAACATGGCTTATTATGATCATTATGACCTATCTTTAGGTCTTGTATTGGCAATGCTTATGCATTCTTGATGATGGCTACGCTGTGATAACATCATTCGTCTGTTTTTTCCTGATTATGGACTTGCTTCTATAAATCAGTGCTATAATTCTTAATCATGGCTCATGGCTATGACTTATATCATTTTAGACAATCATATGTCTTCATTACTCAGAGAATTGGTGCATTACATGCCACAAGCCAATTTCTCATATTTATGGCAAACTGAAAGCCGTGTTTATTTGACTGTTGCCACAGAGAGTTGCTGAAATCCTCTCGGTCTAATTGGCGATTGCATAGCTCAATCCTTAGACTTACCTTATTTTATCTAATGGCGGTTGCTAGCTCAACCCTTAGATTTATCTCATTGGTTTAAATGGCGATTGCCCGGCTCAATTCTTAAACCAAATCTTAAAGAGATATTCAAAGCTTATCGCTTAATCTCTATCTTATCGCAAAGTCCTAAGTTTACCAAGTAATTGGTACGACTTGCACTTAGTCATCTTTGACTTAACAAATCTTAACAAATCTTAACAAATCTTACGAGAATCAAGTAAGTTACATGGGGGGATATTCTTTTAGGGTTTTGGTTTGGCGGTCTACGGCACGTGTGATTGCAACAGCTCAATCACTTAACGGGAAGAAAACTAAGTCGTGTGAACGTTGCTGAGAAGATGGGATAGAGTAGTGGGCGGTTCATTCTTCCCTAATAATAGGCGCAAGACTTTCCCCACTTACTCCACACTCCCACTCTTCCACTTCTTCCACCTCTTACGAGATCAGTTGGAACTCTATTGCTATAAATAGGTCACTCGACCAGTTTGAAAACAACAAGTTCTCCAGCAAGAACAAACAGTTTAATTCAGTGCAAGTTTAATCAATCAATCTCATCGATCATTGATTAACTCTTCTCATTCAGCATTCAATATCTAGTGAGAACTGAATATTCAAACTTCTTTAGCAATTCAATCATCAACATCACAGAAAATCATAGCAATTCTCTGATCTCATCTTTCTCTGCTTCCCTCCCTAAACCAACCCTAAAATCCTCTTCTTGTAACTGAAGCAATACTCGAACGGCCATTTCTTGGTTTAGGCGAGTCTTGTTCGATCTTGACCTCTCGAATTCATTACCATCTTTTATTACATCATCACACTTCATACTTTACCCTCTAAATTCTCTTTATTGTTTTACACCTAAAACAGTAGCAGAGACCAACTCAAGCCCTCCAAGCGAATTGGCTACTGTCGCCTTCCTTACGTCTCTGGATCCCCCACAGATCGTCATGCACTTGATTCCCCTAGCTGACGTCCGTTACAGGCCTAGGAGTTGCTTGGACCGCTGTCAAAGGCTTGTGTCAGCAATACTGGGTTTTAAACCAAATTGTTGACTTATGGTGTAACTGTCCTCTATCAGTTTACCATAAACAAGATGACTTCCTTCGGATTGCTAGATCCAGGTCATACGGAAATCTACTTCTTGAATCAGGGCTGACACGCAAACCAAGTAAGCAATGCCCAATTCAAATCTACCTCAGTTATACACGAAGAACCACTTAAGGAACTTATATAACTGGAGCCAACTAGGTCTTACAACACCGAGTGCAGCCGTGCGTTGCTACCTTTCCAACCTTGTTGAGTAACGTATCAGTTCTTGAATAGCCATATATCAGAAGAGACGGACTTTAGAATAGACAAGAACGTGATCAGATTACCAAGGTTACAGGTTAATCCGATTTCAACCAAAGATGGTTTCAATCTCCTACCTGTGCTTCCCAACTCTCAAGAGAAGTCTTTATAGTCGTAGGGAGTTCCCAGAGGAGCTGCAACCTATAGAGGATGACTATACCACAACAAGCGTTCACCGAAGTGAAAAGAGTTTACGTTACCTTCCCTAAGGACCTTCACGTATGCTTGATGCTTGCGGTATTTGTCCGTAGACACCTCTATTTATAGCACTCAATAAGATAGGTTGCTTTGGAATTAAGCAATCAATTACTTGTCCCACAAGTTAAGGAAACCCTAAACTTGCCAACCAAGTAATAGAGATTAATCTCAATTGGAATTCTTTTTAGAATTATCTGCCAAGTGTTTTGTTGGCTCAAAAACACTTCAAGATAGAAATCCAACAGACCAGAGATAATCTTATCTTATTGACTCATTGAGGATCGTTAGATGAAACACAAAAGGTATTTATGTTTTACACAAGTCCATCTAAGAGATAAAGGAGTTTGGAATTTGACTCAGAGTGAAATTCTAAAAGAATATACTCTAAATTCGACAACCAGTGAAATATCCACGTCAGGTTCACATTTTTCTTCTTCATTCTTGACAGATTGACCAGAGGATAATCTGAATCCTTACACATCTTGACTTCAGTCTCCACCTTTACCCAATCACAGTAAAACACATCTTCTTTAAATGAACCATAGTTCAACTGTAGGATTTGTTGGATCACCCCATACCACCTGGCTTTCACAGTCACGGGCTCTTTATCAGTTCTTTTGCTCCTAAAAGTTGTGTCTGCAACCATGGTAACACCACTATCCTGGGTCCTAAGCTTGGCCTCAAAAGCTTGGGAACAAAAAACATATATATTCACACGGTATCTATCAATCTCCCTTACCTCGTCCGGACCTTTAAGGTAATCCCACAAGAGACCATCCATTTTCTCCTCATCACTAAGCTGCGAAAGCGCAGAAAACCCATAAATCAGAATTAATGCCACCTAAATTATTCTGACAAACCGGTTCTACAAGGCATACCTTATTGTACAACCATGAAAGGAAGTCGGTTTGAAACTTGACCAAGTCCACTCCAACATCTGAATGGCCGGTGCGGTAATCCCTGAACATAAATATATAGCATACTTTTAATACCAACCCATCATCAATAGAAATTCAGTGTCCATACAAACAGAAATTATATAACAACAAATACCTGTAATAATCGTCTAGTTCCGGTTGACAACGCTCAAATATTAGCCACCGACGTATATGAACCCATTGAACAGGGCTCAACAAAACTTCTTTATCTCCAAGAATGGAACCCTCATCGCTGAAATCAGAATCTTCATCCAGAAAGGCAGCCCAATTGGCTTTGTGACCTCCTTCGGCTCTAGCTTTGGCTTGCTCCATTGCATACCTAACAGACTCATTTAGAATGATAAAATTTGTAATTGATGCTTCAATGTATATCTTGTTATGGCAAAGGCCTTTGCACTCCTTCATTGCCCTGATTCAGTATGCACATGTAAATTTCAGTACAAAACTTCCAAAAAAATGCAAAAAAAATTAAAGGGGTAAATTGGTAAAATGCCAATTCACCTCAGTGCACATCCATCGAAACCTAACCGGTCCACAAACCAAGGCTTCTTCAGCCTGATGAACCATGTTGTGCACGCTTATATCAAAAAATGAAGCCGGGAAATACTTTTCGAGCACGCACATGGCCTCTGCAATCATCCACTTAGCCTGGCTCAGATCTTCTATTTTAACGACCTTAGAGCACATCAATCTAAAATACAAACTGACTTGTTGAAGTGCAATTCGAAGGTGTTTATGTCCAGGAAAGGCATGTTGAAGCAGAGCAGGTAGCAAGTACTCAATCAAAATATGATAGTCATGAGATTTTAAGCTTAACAACTTATCCCCACTCACATTGTTGCTCAAGTTTGAGCAAAAACCTGAAGGGAATTTCAAATTTCCAATAATCTGGAAAAAAAATTGTCTGCTCTTGTTTAGACAAAACCCACACCGGGGGTGTTTACTATCACATTCTTAAATTTCTTCACTTTTCACTCTCCAATGTGGAGCTTTTTCTCACGCAATTCATCACGATTATCCCATAACCTTTTAGCCTTACTTCCATCATCAAAGAGAGCGCGATAAATGTGTTTCTTAACGTTCTTTTCCGTGTGCATCACGTCGATAGAATGAAATATACTCAGATTGTTATACGACTCAAGTTCCCAAAAACAACACTTCCTATTGAAAATACCTGTTCCCAAACCAGAATTATCCTTCTGATCAATACCATCATCCTCAAACTCATAATCATCCTCAACCTCAGTCTCATCATCAGACACGTATCTCTGTCTTTTACCAGCCTTGCGTTTTTGGGTCTTACCAGGTATGTAATGAACATCTTTCAAAAACTCGAGCGACTCATTGTTAGTTAGTCTCTTTGGCACCAACTTTGTCTCCTCTTTTTCCAATCCCAAGAATTTCCCGTCCCTAAAGGTATGCCTGCTCTTGAGGAAAATCCGATAGTTAGTGTACACTACCTTGTTAAATCCTTTGCCCATATGAGTACATCGAGTTTTGTCTGCGCAGACAACACATCCATTGTACCCATGAACTGTTCGTCCACTTAAAATACCAAGAGCAGGTAAATCATGAATCCCAATCCCAAACTCGCGTTCCGTCTTTGAAGAGAGTTTTTAATTCATCGACAAACACCTGCATAAATACATCAATGTCTCCACTCGGTGACTTGCGACCAGGTATCAACATATTGTATATTTGGAATTCAGTCTTCATACACAAAGAAGGTGAATGATTATAAACCACAGATATGAGAGGCCAACAGCTCCAACCCTGATTTGACTGGCCATAGGGATTAAACCCATCCGTCGATATTCCAAGGTAAACATTTCTGCCTTCCCCTGCAAAATCCGGGAATTATTCCCTGAACCGCCGCCACTGAGGTGAATCGCACAGATGATGCATATAACGAAGAGAAACTGCCGCTCGGTTGTGACAATCCATGAAAGCTGCTATCCAAGGAATATAGAACATTTTCGCAAGTCTTGGTCCTAGAGGAAAGTATCTTAGCACTAACATAGGTTCTTTTGACACCTGCATCTTCCCGTTGGAATCTTTGAATTCTTTAAATCTTTTAGCTTGGCACACTCGACATTGCTGAAGATTTTTATCTGCATTGTGATACAGCATACAATGATTCAGACAAACATGAATAGACTTGCATTCCATCCCCAGATCATTTAGCATCGTCTTCGTAGAATCATAGTTTTTAGGGAAATTGTTTCCAGGAAGCCACTTTCCTAACAGAATCAACAAACTATCCATACAATGACCAGAGAATTTATATGGTTTCTTTAGATTATGCAGTTCTACGATAGCACCGAGGGTTGAGATACCTTCGAATGCTAGGTGCAACTGCTACCCTGCCAACTTTGAGTACTTAGCATAACGCTTCCCCATATCCACCTCTTGTTCTTCACAGACTACTTGCTCATAAGGGTCAGCATGAGGACCAAAGTTGGCAGCAACATAAGCATCCCAGTCGAAATCAGGCATTTCTTCTTCTGCAACCTTCTCCTTCTCCACAGGACGACTATTTGAACTCTGACCCACCAAATCCTCATAATCGATCGGAAAACCGACTCTTGTAATACCGCAAGTGCACGGTGTCGAGGATGTAGACAACGGCAAATACTGGTTGTCCCACAGAGAGTGTTAAAGATACTAATGTAGAATAAATAATTTATAACAATCAAGATGAAGATGAAAAAGAATAAAAACCAAGACGAAAAATATGTCAGGGTTTCAGAAATCCATTGTAAAGCCGAATTAATTGTATCCTCTCACAAAAGTCTTGTAACTCCAAAAAGATATGTCTGGTCTAGACCCGAAAATTAGATATCCCAAGTACTCTGTATACTTGGCATAAAGAGTCAGAGAAAAATCATAAAACAATATTAAACAAGGTCGACGAAGTTTCGTTGATTACCGAACTATGAGATATACTTGGCATAAAACATGATGGGATTTAAACGAAGAACCATTAATGGAGACACTCAAACAAATATTTATTAAGCACAAAACATAGACTTCATTCAAGAAAACAAGAAAACCGACATTCACAACTTCATCCCTACGTCCTAACAAGAAATCTAGCACAATATGGCTTTTTCAAAAGCCATCAAAAAGATGAGAAGAAAACAAGACACAAAACCCTAGTTTTCCCCTATATCGGGGGGGGTCTCCTCTCTTTGACTGCTCACACCCTGTATATATAAAGAGGCATCAGATCCTCTTTTCTTTATGGCCGACGTCAGATTTTCCCTCACGTAGCTTCCGTTGGACCCAGATTCAGTCGACAGCTACAGCCTACAAATTAAGCCCAATATAAATAGTTACCATCCATCTAAGCCCAATCTCGTACCACCAGCAAACTCCCAGCCATCGATTTTCGGTTTCAGTCCCTTGCAATTTCACTGTACCATCACCTTCAGTCCATTCTCCTGCCAAAATCTAATCCAGCGCAAACCCAAGTTACCATATCGAACCAGGACTCTGAACACACGAAAACCAGGCCATTTAACACCACAAGAACCAACAGCAACAATAACATCCTTCTGCTGTTTTATAGCTTCATGTTGCAATTCCAAAACTCCAAAAATATCATTCCTGGTTCGTGTATATCTTAACCTCTAACACGAGCTCTTAGCCTTTCCAAAACCACCCTCCTAGTCCAGCAGAAACACTCCAATTTACAACCATTAATCTTCACCATTCATCACTGAATTTCTGCCGCAACAACCATCTAAACCCATGGTCGACGTCAACATCGCAGCATCACATATCCTTCTTCTTCACTTTTTTTGCTTCAGTCATTTCTACAAATAGGTGATAGGCGTGATGTTGGTGGTCGAGAGATAACTTCAATGTGCAGTTCTAGCCCATATTTCAACTCCTTCCCTGCAGCATACATTCATTCAAGACAAACCCAACCTTTATATTCCATACAGGAGTCTAATAACTTCATAATCTCAATCATCAAACACCATTTTCAACGACAGCAACCACATCACATTTCTTTCTGTTTTCACTGCTACCAATTGGAATTCAAATCAAACTCTCTCCAGTTCTTCTTATCTTCTATATCCTCTGTTAACCCATGGAAAACATCAATCGAACCTTGGCTTGGTCCGGCGGCAGCAAGTTCAGTAGAACTGAACTGAACAGAAGAACCAGAAATGCGTCTCTTTAAACTCAAAGAAGCGAGTGCCCCTTATCGTGCATCCTGGATCCTCATAGCGAGGCTGCCCCAAGTAGTAGTTTATTTTGAAGAAGGCCTGCCTCAATAAATCCTCCAAACCCTTTATAGAATGTTGGCTGCCTTCATAACTACAATA
>JAJJMA010085903.1:0-10670 GCA_023529015.1 Papaver nudicaule
TTCCCCCACTATGTTTCATGGAATTTCCCAAATGTCTGGTGAGACTTATACAATGGTGTTGTACTAGAGACGTGATCACTGATAACTCGGGGAAATTACATCATTTCCTTCAACATTGCTCGACAAAACTTCATCGAAACCCCGACACAGCAGAAAAGCTTCTCCATTCTGCTGCAAGTTAAAAGCAAGATAGATGTAAACAAGCTGGGATGAAGTTCAAGCAGAGAGAGTATAAGGAATGAATGCAAAAAAGCCATCATGACTTCAAGACTATACCACTTAAAACAGTATATCTTCCAACAAAGATTACAAACACAAATGACAGAATAGAGGCACAGGCAAACACAGGATATGGACACAGCGTGCAACACCAACAATCATGTTTGGGAAAAGAAACAAAACTTGGAAACAGAAACAAATCTGGCTCAGGTAAAAGTAATAAATGCATTTCACTATAGCCCAGTTCAAATATTGTCTGATTCTGTAGAATATCATAAATATCTGCAACAAAGGACTGACATGGCGAACAAAATAATGTTCAAACACATCATATGACCAACAATAAGAGATTGAAAGGGCGGAAATCACATTCAGTGGAGACCCAAGTATGGAGAGTGGGTGGTGCTGTTCCGTGTAAGTTTTGGCTTGCAAAGCAATTGTTTCATATGTTTGGCTTAGCAGTCATTCATAATGCTATCACGTTTTTGTGTTTACGAGGTAAAGAAAACTATCAGATAACTATTCAGATTAGATTAAAGAAGACTTTCAGGTAACTATTCAGATTAAAGAAGATTTTGTTACCCCTGCTGGCTTGCAGTGCCAAAACAGTGATCAAATATTAAAAATTGAGCTAATTAAATCGGCCACTTGCCCCTGATGATCACTTGCCCGTGACATTCAATTGACGATCTAGCAACCAATAGATGTTAACTGAGTTGTATTAGAAATAAGACCCTCAAAGGTGCAAGAAACAAATATGAATAACGTTCTTAAAGTTGACATAACTGAACCCAAATGACTTTGTATCACTTTTCTACTTTCCAAGTTTCTCCAATAAAAAAAAAAGATGAAAATAAATTCGCTGCAGAAACGCAGACCCACATCTACATGAAAAAGGTAATGGGATATTTTACCTCATCGAGTTTTCTTCTCCAATTTACTCATGTTTCCATTGGTTTCCTCTCAGTGGTTCTTCAATCTCTCAGTTTTCCATCTCCCTGTCTTTATCTCTGGTGTTATAAGATTAAACTCTTATCAGCCTGCAACAAAACCAACTTATCTTTTCTTTTTATTATAAAGGATGGACAGTGAATATAGAGGAATTTACTACAACACAATTTTTATATTTCAATCAATTTGCCTCACTGTCTCCCTTGACCTGCTACTCTATCTAAGAATTGAACTCACTGAGACAAATACAAAATACTAACACTTGATTCTGCTCTTAGCTCTACAATCACTTACAAAAGCAATTAAGATTATGGAAGTTTTAGAGAACTAAATTAAGCAGAATTCACGTATCTGGAATGGCAGTTCTTTTTCCTGTGCATTAGGTTCCATTCTGACGATTCAGAAAAACACCTTGTTTAAAAATATGAAGGGTTTCCACGGCATTGTAGCATAAATGAATGTTGCATGAAAAAAATGAATTAAGCTGCATAACATAATTGGAGAAAGAGAATATACTTGGAACATGAACAAACCTACAGTTGCTCAAGTATCAGCACTTCAGAATGACCAAGTAAAACGACGCGACTGACGAGACGGGAATTAATGCAATACAACAAATAATACAGAACGACAAACAAATAATCTTTTTCTACTATTTCTTCTTCAGTGGAATAGTCGACCAACTCCAAATACAAGGTTATCTTGTTTTAAAAATAAAAAAACTCTAACAGTAGGATATGGTAACTCACATTTTTCTATTCTAAGAATCTCTTTAAGCACCGATGACTGCCTAAGACTAACTGTACAAATTCAAGAAATCTCCCTCATGATGTTTATAAAAATAGCTGTTAAGGACCCAAATACATTTTAAAATTATGTAACATATGGAAGGAAAAGTGATACTACTTTAATAGCCTTGTTTCCTAGGAACTGCATTGGCGAGATCAGACGAATCCAACCAAGAAAATATGATCCAAATCTTCTAGCAGAGACAGGAATGTTCGGTTGCAAGCCCATTGACACACCTGTTAAACCAAATAAGAAGTTGAGGGAAGACACCAATAGCATACTGGTGGACAAAGAGAGGTGTCTAAAGGTTAGTGGAAAAGGTGATCTATTTGTCTCACACTCGTCCTGATATTACGTACTCTGTAAGTGTAGAAAGTCAGCTTATATATATATATATATATATATATATATGCTCTAGGCTACACATTGATACAGTGTACCTTCGTTACCTAAAATCTGCACAGGCAAAACGATTGTTATTCTCGAAGGATAATCATATGGAAGTTGAGGCACACACTGATTCTTATTTGGCAGGTTTGGTGATTGCCAGATCTACCTCAGACGATCATTTGTGGGAGGAAGCTTAGTGGCTCAGCAAGAAACTTAGTGGCTCAGCAAGAAACAATCAGTGCTAGCTAGGCTTAGGCCGGTTCCTATGGAACCAAGCAAATCAAAGGATTTGCAATCCTAGGTGTCCTAGCAAACCAAAAACGGGACAGTGGGAAAACTAGCAAATTTGATATAAATTGAGTATTTTAAGTTATTTTGTGGGTCCAAATAGTAAAGAAAGATTTTAAAAACTAGATAAATATATGTGGGACCAAATTTTAATTAAAAAAGATTTATTAAACTAAAAAGTAGGAAAGATTAGGATTTGATCAATGGAAAATCCATCGTCGATGGAAAAACCATCGACCTCGATGGAAAAACCATCTGTCGATGGAAATTCCATCGACGACGATACTATTTCTATCTCACGTTGCAAAGTTGCAACGTCGTTTTGGCCTTTTGCTAGGTCCATAGCCAGCCAAAACACCCATAGTTTGGGTTTTTTGTGTCCCATAGGAACTGGCCTTAGATCATAAGCGGAGATTAGAGCTACGACTCGATGCAAGTAATGACATACATCAGCGGACGATTTTAGGGTTTTCTTCTTCAGTGTTTCATTATGTTAAAAATGAAATAAATACAAAGACTAATTTTAAGTAGGCATTGCAGTTGCAAGTAATTCACATGTCAGAATTTTTATCTAGGGTTAACTATACTTACATATAAAAGTAGATCTCTCTGGAACACACGTCAAGGTAGATCTCTTCTTCCTTCACTTGTAATTTTTAGTTAACCAGTGAAAATTAGGTTTTCATTTTATAATTTTAAGTACAAGCTAAACAGTGAAGTAACTTTAAGTCGGTCAAATTTCCAAAATCCAAAGACATCCATACAATATGCATATAACAGAGAGTATAAGAGCAAAGGCTATGGGAGTAGTATTCTACTTCATATAAAGAAATCTACCGTCCGAAACACCTAATTTTCTCCTACGAAGTAGTATGCAAAAGTCCTCCCTAAGCCAGTAGAAATCTGACGCTTGGGTGTGTGTGTCTAAACATTTGCACTTCCATTATAATTTTTAAGAAAACATAAAAAAAAAACTGACTAAAATGTAAAAGAGAGCGGGCCACTTAATGACACTTAAAAGTTGAGACTATAAATATGGATGGGGCGTCTCTTTTAGCTAGAGCAGTATAGACGCAGGGTACAACAAAACCATGTTTGGGTAAAGAAACAAAACTTTGAAACAGAAATAAATGTGCATGTCTAGCTCAGCGACAATTGCGTTTAGCTAGAGCTCAAGTCAAATATCGGTTGATGCTAGTGCTAGTGCAACTGTTAAAGAGACTAGAGTATGGAGAGTGGTTGGTGCTGGCGCAAGTAAGTTGGCTAAGAGCCTAAGACAACTTGGTTTGCAAAACAATCTTTCATATGTTTGCATAGGCTTGGCGAGCCAACGGTAAAACCACTACCCCTCCCTACGAAAATAGGGTCGCGATAGACTTGGCTAGCAAGCGGTAAACGAATAGAGAGCTAGAGCAGTACAAAAACGGGTGACCGCATGGGAAGTCCTCGTATACCTTTGTTTGGTCGAAAATGAAAACTACCACATTTCTCTGTTGATGAGTTCCTAAAAGGATGTTTATACCACAAGCAGATGCTTACATTTCTAAAACAGTGATTAAAACTAAAATTAAAATAATCGACTCAGTCGTTGCTTGCCCCTAAATAAAACTTTTACTACCCATATTACTACGAAAAATGAAAGCCAGCATACATTGAGGATGACTATCTATTAAGTATTAAATATTAACCTGTAGAGGTTAACTGAACTGTACTGATAATATGAAGGTGACAGATACAAACAATAGTAACGTTCTTAAAGTTGACTTTTTTTTATCATTGTTGTGCTCTATAAGTTTCTCAACTATCATCTTTTCACAAAAAAATCGCAGACCTACATAACCACGACAAAGGTAATGAAGTGCATAAGATGTTTTACCTCTTTTAAGTTTTTTGAGCGAGAACGCAAATAGGACCACCATACGATAGAGAACGGCAAACAAATGATCTTCTTCCTCTACTTCTTATTAAATGGAAACGTCGACCAACACCAAATACAAGGTTCTCCTGTCAAAGAAACTTTAGCACAATGATATTGTAACTCAAGTTTTTCAAACCTAGTAATAAATTAAATGTGAAGAACAGGGTTGATCACTTTAAGCAACAAGGATATTGACTAAGACTAACTTTACAAACCGAAGAAATCTTCCTTGGCAATATTTAAGAAATACCAAAACTGCTGTTTAAGGATAAAAATAAAAGCTACCGCATAAGTTACTTGTATTGAGTATACAATTCAAGGAGCATAAATCAGAATGGCACAACAAACAACCTAAGGTAACAAGAGTGGAGAAAGTTAGAGTTTCTAATCGAATCTTGAATTCTCCTTGCTAACAACAATTGAAGAGTGTACAGAAAGCAACATGGAGAGACTATAACAGCATTTAATAACATGGTTCTTAATAATGGCAGATAACTTCAGAATATTAACTGGATGATCTAACGGAAAATATAAAAAAATCACTTTCACTCCATTTCAGGCTAAACATTAAGGTTCTGTAAAAATAGAAGAAAGCATACAAGGCGGCAAATGAGAAATTGTGAGCTTGTGCTTATCATTTTTTATGTAAGAGTTACATGAATGTAAATAACGAAGACGAATAACACATACCATGTTTTTTTTCTAAGGCTTCATCCTATAATTGGCATTGTCCCCACATAAGTACTGAAAGTCACGTGAAACTAATCTTCTAAGAGAATTATACTCATCACTCCCGGAAACGTGAATATTAGTTTTTCTAGCACTTCCATCCTTTGGGTCATACAAAATAAGAGTAATAGGACGACCAAGCCTCGCGAATAGAATCTGACCACTGTTGAAAGACCACATACGCCTTAAAAAATAAGGTTGCTTCACAATTCTCTCATGGGTTATGGTATAATGTCTGGTCCAAGATTCTTGAACTCCATAATCCTCCATCACCCATACCTCAACATCCTCATATTTCATACCATAAGCAATTACAGAAAGGCACTGTTTCAACACTCCAACATTCGTTGTACGGAGGCTGTTCTGTAAGGGTTCTGCTGGTCGTTGCAATTCTTTGAATGTCTCATTGCTGATATCCAGAGAAATTATAACACGAGATAAACTGTCAACCCTTTGACCTAACCAATGATAAAATCCATTAGCAAGCACTCCAGACGCTTCCGACATATAATAAGGTATGACTTGAGTCGTCTTCCATGAACTCAGTCCCATGGTATACACATCCATTAATGAACCATCAGAGCAGTCATACAAGCATATCAATTTGTAATCACCAGTTTTAGAATCATACCCGAAAGCATATGAAACTCCATCCGGACCACTCTCCTCCACCACAGGTTTATTTTGCGATTTGGGTAATTCCTTGTATTCATTATTGACAGGATTCCAAAGACAAAATATTTGTTTCTGTTGACTCCAAATGCAAACCAAACCATTACAAGAACTCATAAGCTGAAAATCATGATCTAAATATCCCAATGGCCAATCAATTTCGACACCATACAAATGAAATTCATCCGATGATAACGACGACGGATCGTAACTTAAAGAGGAGATTACCTTGCGTGACATTTTCTGGATGGTAACATAATGGTGCTTTTTAACGGAATCAGGATCTGAAATTAGGGCATACCAGTTCTTGCAAACAGACTTACATACAAGTGTCGATTTCACAGGTAATCTCAATAGAATGTCGAGGTAGAGCTCTTCCGGAAGACTTGACATATTTGATTCTCCTCCGTCTTCTTCAGATCTGAAGTTTTGGTTTCGTACAGAGTGAGATTGAAAAAAAACTAGGGTTTCTTTGTTCTTCTCGAAACTGGAACAAGAGTGTGGTGTGGGCTTAAAGAGAAATGAGTGTCCTATTCTTGTCGTGTATTTCAAAACGGCCGTCAGAAACGTTTACACGGTAACAGTCAATGTCATGCACCGTGATCTTTTTTCTTTTGAAAACATGAAGATTCTAATTGTGGAAGAGGTTATATAGTTTTGTTCTAGTCTCAGTTGGTTTGAATATCAACCGGTAAGGATGAATTCCACACTCTATCTACTCTCTCAATTCTAGTTAGTTTTAATAGCATGTCTGCTATTTTATTTTGTTCTTTTGGCACATAGTAACATTACCAATATGAAAAAGACTTGAAAAGAACTTTAATGCCTTGAACTAAGTTGAAAAAAACACCAAGGATATTATAAGAATCCTTGTTAACTGCATCAACCACCAGTTTTGAGTCCAGCTCGAAATATGCCGCCTCTATTCCCATCTCTTTTGCCCACCTTGCCGCCTCCCATGAACCCTTGCATTCCGCCTCTTCTGCACTTTCTACTTTGGGGAGGTATGAACACCGCGCTCCATGTTGAGAACCTGCAAAATTTCTCACAATAAGTCTGGTGCCACCAGTTTTTGTATCTGACATGAAAGAGCCATCACTATTGAATTTTAAAATTCCCCTTGGAGGAGGAATCCATCTAAGGTTTGCTCGATTCTATTTGCGCTGCAACGCAAAATTATCTATGTTTTTACTAGTTGAAACACAATGTTGCTCCCCTACCGCCTTCCTGCACAAGTAGATTAGGTTGTCAGGATTCAGTTTAGCATTAGAAAGTACTATCTGACATCTATTATTCCACATTACCCAGGCTGTTAAGGCCATATTCATTAAGTCTTATTCTTCTAGTTTTTTTGAAAACCAGTTCTCAAACCATCTGCACATAGATTCCTTCAGAGAAAGGTTGCTATCTGGTTGCCAACCCCATAATGAAAACCATATATCATTCTTGAGCTTTGACAATGCAAAAGCACATGACTGTCTGATTAGCCATCTGAGTTGCAGAGAGGAAACACATTATGGATGTGAGTAAGATGCCTTGACAGCCGTTCTCGAGTAGCCAGTGAACCAACTAGACACTTCCATATGAACTGTTTCACCCTAGGTAGGGTTGTTAGCTTCCACTGAGTTTTTTATATTCTCTTCATTCTAGGCTCAACTGCAGAGTTACCTTGTTTCTCTTTATACATTTTTCTGTAGGCAGATTTTACAGACAACTTTCCATTCCTCTCGAGCAGCCATACTAACCTATCTTCACATTGTAGGTGAATTGGTATATCTAGGATCTGCACGACCTCTACTTCTTCAAACAACTCCCTTAACACTGGCTCATTCCACTGATTTGTACCTTGAACCAAGAGCTCATTGAAAAAAGTAAATTGTAGCGGATTGATTTCATTTTGCTTAGGCTTAGGAGGAGTCTGTAGCTCTTTTAGCCATCTATGCTTCCAAATCTGCACCTTTGCACCATCTCCTAAACACCACAGGCTATGTTGTTGAATGAATGTTACCTCTGAGTTGATGCTACGCCAAGACCAAGTTGATTTTCGATTGTCTTTCAGAGTACTCAAGTTGCCATCCGGAAAATATTTAGCAGAGAGGGACTTTGCCCATATTGAGGTGCTGTTTGTGTGCAGTTTCCACACGCTGATTTAGCTAGCAATGCTCTGTTGAAGAGGTGTAAATCACGAAAACCTAAGCCGCCATGCTCCTTGGGTCTACATAGTTTATGCCAGGGAATTAGATGAAGACCTCTATTCGTCTTTTTGTTCCGCCAGAATGCTTCTTTTTTTGAGTTCATGCTTCTTATGGTTGAATCTGGCAGCTTGAATGACGTCATATGATGAACTAGTATTGCATTTAAAACGTGCTTAACCATCACTGACCTTCCCGCCTCACTCATATTGATACTTCTCCATCTGTCGAGTTTTGAATCCATTTTATCAGCTAGTATTGAGAAAGGTATTTTCCTCTTCCTTCCAAAGAAAAAAAAGAAGCCCCAGGTACTTCTCTTCATTCAAGTTCGTCTGTGTACCTGCAATAAGCCACTGAGATCTTGGCAGTGAGATTTTTGTAAGTTACCACTAACGTAAACTGCAGATTTACTATAGTTTATCAATTGGCCATTGCAAGAACTGAAGTCCTCAATAACATCTAATTAAAAGAGTTTGAGTTTGATCCAGGTTTGCTTTGCAAAACAAGATACAGTCGTCTGCAAAAAACAGATGATTAATCTTGGGGGCAGACCGAGAAATCTTCACACTTGTAATCTTCTTAGTATCTTGAAGGTGGACCAGAACTCTAGTGAATGCCTCCAAGGCTAATATAAACAGATAGGGGGATAGCAGATCCTCTTGTCTGATACCTCGAGAAGGAGTAAAGGAAAAATTTGGAGAACCATTGACCATAACTTGTATTTGAGTGGTACTGATGCACTGGTTGATTAGCTGACAGAATTTGTCACTAAAACCAAATTGTTTCAACACGTCAATCAGGAATACCCATTCTAGGCGATCGAACGCCTTAGACATATCCATCTTTAGAGCTAGGGTACCTCATTTTCCTTCTTTTCTCTTCATTGCATGGACAACTCTTGAACAAGAGATACATTCTTTGAGATTAACCGGCCAGGCACATATGCTGCTGACTAACTCCGAAGGAAAATATTACAAACAAATAGTCGAAATATCAACAAAAACAGCTATGTTACAGTTGTGCTCCAAAAACCAACCCACCTAAAACTAAGGTGGTCGAGTCCACTCATTGTGAGTCGCGGTTTTTAGGAAGTTCATTTTGACCGACTTCTCCATAATATTAAAGATTTTTAACACTTAAAATAACAAAGGCACAAAAACTTGAAATGATGGGTAGGTGTATTACTGATTGAAACATGATAATGCGTGTTATAATTAAACCACCATCAACATCAAGCCCAATGTGGAAAGGATTGGTTAAAATTTCTCCATTTCTTCGCGAACATGCTTTCTCGATCGTTGGAGACGGGGCAAATACGACAGTTACAGATAAATGGATTCCGCTACAATCAACAACTGATGCCAGACAAAACTCTTTGCTTCCTGGAAATACTGTTACTACTTTGATCCGACAAGATACAAGAACCTGGGACCACAGGTTGATTTTCCATCTTTTTCCTGAAGATACTGCGAACCGAATCCTCGCCATTCATCTTCCTCAACAAAGTGATAAGGACAAGATTATTCGGCCTTTTACAAAATCAGGCCATTATTCTGTCAAGACGGGATACCATACTTTGCTCGACTACAACTCGGATTGTACATCAACCACTGCACTCCCTGGTGCTGAGTTTGGCGTATCTGGAAATTCTCATGTCCATATAAAATCAAGCTTTTCTTGTGGAAAGCCATCAACGAGGCCATTCCAACATTTGATGTCCTCAATGCCCGAAATATGATGGATTCTGGCATCTGTGCAACCTGCATCACCTTTAGAGAAACTACTAACCATTTATTGTTTAAATGTCGTTTTGCAGCTAAAGTTTGGCAATTAATCTGGGATTTTTTGCTTTGTTCCTTGTCACCAACAACGACGAGCCATCAACTTCCTGCAACATTGACCGACTTACTCCACATTCATGTCCCAGACCGCAATAGAATTTTCTCCTCTACACAGTGTGGCATCTCTGGCTTGCTCGCAATGATCGGCTTTACAAACATGTGGCACATACACCCCGACAGATTTTCCAGGTTATTGTGGTTTTATGGAAGGAATTTGAATGGTCAAGGACCCACGTTATACCATTCCTTCCGGACGTCATACCTCCACCTCTCAACCCTATGACTCACACAACTATCACAATTCAAGTGGCATGGCAAACTCCGCAGCAAGAATGGGTCAAAATTAACATGGATGGGGCGTCGAAAGGCAATCCAGGCGCATCTGGAATATAGGTGTTATTGCAAGAAATGTTGATGGGAACCTTCTACAAGCAATGGTAGTTTCATTGGGAATCTCCACGGCTCTCACGACAGAATCATGGGGTCTCCTAATGGTGGCGCGAATGGTTCTCCGACATGGCTGGCAGAAAGTTTGGCTCGAAGCAGATTCTAAATCCATGCTTTAAATTCTGAGAGGGTTACTTTTTGAGGGGATGGACAATTGCTTGCACCCTGGTATTTGAGAGGGTTACTTTTTGAGAGGGTTACTTTTTGAGGCGGTCGCAATTCTTCAACAAGTTC
>JAJJMA010085905.1:0-12148 GCA_023529015.1 Papaver nudicaule
CTGGTATCGAAGATACCTGGGAAGGAAATTTCCTCTTCGCCACCTTCCTCTCGCCATGCACCCCACTAGCTGGCAAGTGTGACGTTTTCATGACACGTTATGCATGTTCCCGAGATTTTAGCTACCTTTTGACCTTCCCACCGGAAGCGCCAGTTTCCCTTTACTATTTAAGTTTCGGTTTCTCCCTCTAAATTTTTTTAGCCTTTTCGTACCATCTTCCACAGCTCCGTCGCTCTTTTTCCGAAACCCTTGAAATTCTATCTTTTGATCTGTTATTTGCTTGGCGTTTTCTTCTGTTACCCATTGCTTCAATCTTCTTATTATTTCATAAAGACGACTCTTTTTCTCCTTTCATCATCTCTCAAGTTCCTGATCAATCTTGCCTCTGCAACTTCCGGTGCCAGCGAGTTCTGTCCTTCTTCCCTCTGTTTTTCCTTTCATGTCGTTTCCTTCTAAAGTTGATGTTCTCATCTCGATGATGAAGAACTTAGGTTTTAGAGATGATTCTTTCAACATAAAGGTTGTCGGAGCTCCGGGCAGCCGGCTGACTCCAGAATTAGTCGAGGAGTTTGGGTGCAACGAGGGGAAGCTCTTGGTTACGTTCCATCAGATTTATGTTGGGTTGATTCCCCCTTTTTACCAATCTTCCAATCCTCTGTTTCTTGAAATTCTCTGCTCCCTTCCCAGTCCTCGGGGGGTAATGCAGCTCACTTGTAGCTCCATTCATCTTATCAATCAGTGGGTTTCCCGCTCTGAGGATAACTCTCCTGCTGGCTCTACAGCGAAGTTTTACTTTACTGCCAAATACTTCTTTCAGCATTACGAACCATTCTTAACGCTGGAAAACGAATTTGCCCCTTGGGGAGCCGGCTTTCGGACTGTGAAGGGTGGTGTGAATATTATTCCAGGGTCTTTAGATTACTCTATGGACGAAGACTGGTGTTCGGAACCCGTGCTTCTGGAGGGTCCCATTCTTCGAGGCTGGAAAGATGCAGGTCGCTTCATCCCTCGGACAGAGTTCGAAATAGGACACGAGTTCTCGACTCAGCATCTGTTTACGATCCACTTTTCTGGCGAGGAGAGAGAGTTGTCTCGCCGGGTTTTAAGGAAGGGCAAAGGTGTTTCTGTTGATGCTTCGAGTAGCTTGAAGCGATCCCGAGCAGATGAGGAGACTATGGAGCAGGTAACAAATACCCTTTTTAAGATTTATTTTCTGGAGTATGAATAATTGCCTCTATTTGTTTCCTGAGAAAGACGAATCCTCATTTGCAGGGAAATACTGTATCTGTGGGTGACTTGAGTGTGAGGAACGAATTGGTGGGCTTTGAGTTCGAGGAGAATACCGAGGTTGCTAGACCTCGCAAGAAGTTTGTTTTTAAGAAATCGTCCAAAGTAAGTTTACCGCATCAAGGCAAGGTACCATCGAATCCTTCGAAGAAGAAGATGAAAACGACTGCTCCTGTCGAGTAGTTCTCGGCGAAGGCTGCTGATGTGTCTCCTGCCGATAAAACTATCGAGGAGGTTGCCGCTGTCAAGCCGAATGTTGATGTGCCGAGTGTGCCTGCCTCTGCCTCGGTGATGATTGTTTTTTCTGCCGTGATCCCTGCCTCAGCCATGGTTGCTTCTGCTGTCGCAACCACTGCCTCAGCCGAACCTTCTGTCTTGTCTTCGAAGAAGATTATTCTTGTGGTCGATCTCCTCTTACCCCGAAGGGATGGTTCAACTGTCAGTATGGATCCTTCGAAGAATTTAGTTATCAGCTACCCTCGCAGTTCAAAGTTTCCACATGTTCCTAGCTTTGCTAACAAGCATCCTCAACCATACACTGCGAAAAGATTTAAGGAGGTGCTTTTTGATAACTATAATCCGAGTGATTTTACCAATGAAGTCTCATCTCGTTTTGATGCTTATGCCTCTGATCCCCTGGGCTGCCCTTTGGATCCTGAGTTTTGCAATAAATTTGGCGCTGTTTTTTGAGGTGATCGTCTGAGAATGCCGTATGATCTTCGTCATCCGCCTTTTTCGTATGAGGAGAACCTCGCTATGCTTCAAATGGTTCGTTGATTTTTCCTTTAAGTGTGAATAGTCATATTTTTTGAGTTTCTGGCTGAGTATTTGGTGCCTTTTCGTATTTGTCACAGGGTGATTATCATGAGTCCGGTCTTTTGGCCTATACCTTTGATCAATATAGCGAGGCTGAGTATCATGAGTGGAAATTCCTCCAAATGCAACAGGAGCTTGCCGAAGAAAAGACTCGTAGTGCTCGCGAGAGGAAGAATTTGATAGGTATGTATTTTTGTTATCCTGTGTTTGCATTTTACTTTGTAATTTTATGCTGAGAAAAATTTACTGCTATCCAAAATGCCGAGTTAGAAGAAGGGAAGAAGAAACTCCACGAGGCTAAGTTAGCTTTAAGTAATTCTCGAGAGAGTCACAAGCCTTCGCATAGTGCTTCTGGCGATGGAGGTCATCGAGGTGAAATCGGTAAGCTTATAAAAGAGAGGAATCAAGCCTGGGATGACCGAGATTACTATAAGAGGAAGAGGCGTGAAGCTGGGGATCTTATTGCCGAGGAGAAAAGGAAAAGAGTTAAGGCCGAGCGTCTTTTTGAAGAGGAGAAAAATAAGAATGAGATTATTGCCCGAGAGAATCATTTTTTTCAGCTGGATGTAGAACGCCTATCGCGAGAGCGGGATGCTGCTCTTAGGGAAAAGTCAGTCACCGCCTCTGGCAGAGTGGTGATAGAGAATTTGGAGCGGGATATTAGGAATTTGAGGGTTCAAACGTCTGCGTTGAAGAACGTCAATAATGACCTAACTGCAGAGAATGCTGCTTTGAAGAAGGGCTGTAATGATATAAGTATGGAGCTTGCCAAGGCGAAAACTTCGAAAGATCATCTTTCCCGAATGATCGATGAATATCGGTTAGAACTTGCTAAGTTTGGGGCGGCTTCTTCTGAAGATATTAGGAAAAGGGGTACCCAGCCTCGCTTTACCAACCAACATGAGGTGGCTGAGTACATGGTTGTTAAAGAAAGTAGGGTGCTAACCCTGATCAAGTTGTTGTGATATTGTTTGTTGTGTTTCCAGTTATCTCAACTTTTCTTGCTTATGTTATTTGACAGGCATCGAAGCCAACTTGCAGAAGAAAGTTGCAGATGCTGTATCCGCGAGGGACGAAGCTGTCAATCAGTTGGTGCTTGAAGCCGACCAAAAGTTGGAGTTTAAATAAGTTCATTAAAAATATAATTTGATAAATCTTTTGACTCTTCAATAACATCAACAACATAATCATATTTTAAGGAAGCGAACACAATAGATTTTCAATAGTATTTTGATCAGAAATTACTCGCCATAAACCTGAAAAGAACAATTTTCCCATTAATTGAGAAAGGGTAAAACAAAAGAAGATGCTCTGAGTTGACCCGCGTTGACTTAGGGTTTTTTCTTGCGATTTTCCGTTTTCTTAATTTTCTGTGCCAAATCTTATCTTCTACCTGAATTTATTGTTTAATCTTCGAGTTCTATTCAATATTTAGGTGAATTCAATCATTATTTCTATCATGATTACCTAAAATCTTTTGGGTATGCGTACTTCAATTGATTTATCTTCATTACCAGATTCTGCGATGAAGGGAGACTTTCCCTCCATTAAATTTCCTGATTCTATGATTGAGGTTGAGGAGTGGAAATTTAGTCTAATTGGTAGGCTAGATTTGCAAAAAATTTCAATAGCAGATGTGGCTATTAATTTGGAGATGCAATGGGTTTACCTCGCTGGTGTGGTTGAATTTGTTCCTTTGGGTAAAGGTTTTTTCATCATCAAACTTCTTAATGAAGAAGATAAGCAATATGTATGGAAGAGTAAGTCGTGGTATGTTAATTCACAGTATCTTCGGTTGCGGGAATGGAGCCCTAATTTCAGATCTGAGCTTCAGAAGAATTCTACTGCTGTGGTTTGGATTCAGTTTCCTGGTCTCTGTTTAGAATATTGGAAGGAGGAAACAATTCTTTCATTGGGTAAGATTTTTGGTTGTCCTATTAAGGTGGATGAAAATACCATAAAAAAGAAATTGGGGTATTATGCTATTGTCTTGGTTGAGGTGGATTTTGCTAATGATATTCCTAGTAAAATTTGGATTGAATCTAAACTAGGGGGTTTCTTTCAACCTGTAGAAATTTCTCGCCCTCCTAAATTTTGTAAGCATTGTAAGATTGTTGGTCATTCATCTGAGGAATGTTGGTCTAAAGACAAGACACCAAAGAAACCTGAAGACATTTTGAATGATCATTTTCAACAAGTGAGAAAAAAAATCAGGAATAGAAAGCATAAAACCAAAGAAGTATATATTCCCAAGCAGAATGTTCAAATTCCTGCTATTGTTACTGATGAAAAAAATTATGCTAATGCTGATTCTAAGGATAATCTTGAAATGCATTATTCACTTGAGCAAAAAGTCTTGACTATTTTCTCTCCTGCTGATTATGCTAGTTGCTCAAACTCTGTGTCAGCTTCTCTTTCTCCTTCATCAGTTAATGTTACTAATCCTTCTCATGATGGTTTAATATCTAATAATTCTTTTGAGCTCCTTCAGAATAGTGAAGATGATGATGATAATACTGAAGAGGGTGAAATACTTGATATCAATATTGATACACTCATTCAAATCTCATCTATTCCTCAGCCTGTTTCTATTCTAGCTAGCCCTCCTAAACTGCTAGATAAAGCTTTCCCTCCTTTACCGAAGGAGAAGAAGAAAAAGCCTGGTAAAATTCTTAATCCAAAAACTCCTCCTGTTACTAGGAATCATAGTAAGAAAAATTTGAAAAATCCTGAGAAGGGGAAAGGTACATCTCCTTCTTATCTCCTTTCTAAATGAGAATGTTCTTTTGGAATATCAGGGGTTTAAAGAGAAAAAAAGCCTCTGATAAACTTAGATCTTTAGTTGCAAGACATAATCCTACTCTGGTTTGGGTTGTAGAACCTAAAATTTATGTTAATTCTACTATGAAATATGATATCAAATTGCCTGGTATGCATCATCAAATCATTCATAATTCTGAAGATGGTAAGAAAGGCAATATTTGGTTATTTTGGAATAGAAATGTTACAGCTCCTAAAATCATTTCTATTTCTAAGCAATGTATCACTATTGAAGTTGGGGGTGTTTTAGTTACAGGTGTGCATGCTGATTCTCATTTGATTCCTAGAAGAGAATTGTGGGAGGAGTTATGTAATATTAGTCTTCTAAATATGCCTTGGGTTGTATTAGGAGATTTTAATTGTATTCTTTCTGTTACTGAGAAGAAAGGTGGGAGGTCACCTATTACTACATCAATGAGAGATTTTTCTGAATGTATTGATTTTTGTGGATTGCTTCAACCCCCTAAGTCAGGTTTGAGTTTCTCTTGGTCCAATGGAAGATGTGGCAGTAAGAGAATCTTATGTAATCTTGATAGAGCTCTATATAATCAAAAATGGCTTGATATGTATAATGATGGTGCTGTTCAGTGGGAGCTAGAGGAATTTCAGATCATGGTCCTTTGATTTGTTCTGACACTGTCATTCCTAGAGCACTTAATGCTCCATTTAGATTCCAAAAAATGTGGATCTCTCACCCTGGTTTTCTTCAGCTTATTATGGATTCATGGATTGAAGCTGTGGATGGTAATCCCATTTTTATTTTCATGAATAAGCTTAAAAGACTGAAGATTATTCTTAAGAAATGGAACTGGGAGATTTTTGGAGATATCAATATTAAAATGAAGGAAGCTGAAAAAGATCTTTTAGAAACTGCAATTGCATCTGATGCTGATCCTGCAAACATGGTTTTACTAGACAAACTTGTTACTGCTAATGGTAAGCATGATACTATTGCTCAACAATATCATACTTGTCTTAGTCAAAAAGCTAGAATCAATTGGCTACAATATGGTGATGTTAACTCTGAGTTTTTTCATACTAGTATTAAGTTGAGACAAACTCAGAATTCAATTGCTGAATTGGAAGATTCCTCTGGTGCCATCATTTCTAATTCTCAAGGGATTTCTGACATACTAATATCTCACTTTAAGGCTAAATTTGAAGCACAACCTGTTACATTAAAAGATGAGCTGTTTGATGTTGTTCCAAATGTGGTTAGTGATGATGATAATGCCATGCTTGAAGCTATTCCTACTATTGAGGAGATTAAAAAGGCTGTTTTTGATTTAAATCCTGATGGTGCTCCTGGACCTGATGGCTTTACAGGGATATTTTATAGAACTGCTTGGGATATCATTAGTTCTGATTTAGTTGCTGCTGTTCAATATTGCTGGTCTCATCAAATAGTTCCCAGTGGTTTGAATTCCAATTTTTTGATTCTATTAGCCAAAGTGAAAGGAGCTAAGAAAGCTACTCAATTCAGACCAATTGGCTTGAGTAATTTCTGTTTTAAAATTCTTACAAAAATTATAACTTCAAGAGTAAGTAGTCTACTTCATCAAATTGTTTCCCCTCAGCAATGTGCTTTTATTAAAGGAAGATATATTCATGATCAAGTGGTTCTTGCATCTGAAATGGTGAATGAGATGTCTTGTAAGAGAAGAGGTGGCAATGTAGGGATTAAATTGGATATATCCCAGGCTTATGACACCCTCAGTTGGGATTTTTTATTGGAAGCTCTTAAAAGATATGGATTCTCTGTCTCTTTCATAGCATGGATTTATACTTTGCTAAGTACTACTAAGATCTCTATAATGTTGAATGGTAGTCCAGTTGGGTTCTTTGGAGTGGGAAGAGGTCTTAAACAGGGAGATCCTCTGTCACCTATTCTTTTTGTTCTTGCTGAAGATGTACTTAGTAGGAAAATCAACCAGTTGATTTTGAACAGAAAGATTCAACCAATGGTTATTAGAAATGGCATACATCCCTCACATCTGTTTTTTGCAGATGATATTTTCATATTTTGTAATGGAAATAAAAGGAGTTTAGAAAATCTTAAAAGCCTATTAATGGATTATCAAGCAGCATCTGGTCAAGTAGTTAGTGCAGCTAAGTGTAAATGCTTTGTGGATGGCTCTTCTGACAGGAGGAAAAGACAAATTTCTAAGATCTTGCAAATGGATATTGATTCTTTCCCTGATAAGTACTTAGGGATAATTCTTGTACCTGGTCAAATAAAAGCTATTCATTTATGGTCTTTTGTGGAAATGCTTCAAAAGAGATTGGCAAATTGGATTGGTAAGCTGCTTTCTTTTTAAGCCAGAATTACTTTGGTTAATTCAGTTCTCTGCAGTATTCCATTATATAACATGTCTATATACAAATGGCCTACTAAGCTTATTAGTGCTTGTGAAAGAGTGGTGAGGAATTTTCTATGGACAGGAAAGGCTGAGGATAGGAAATTGGTCACTTTAGGTTGGGAAAAAGTTTGTTCACCTAAAAGTGAAGGTGGACTTGGCATCAGGAAATTTGAGGATATTAATAATGTTCTTTTGTTAAAACTTCTATGGAGAATGCATCAATCATCTGATGACTGGGCTCTATTCTTTCTGGCTAAGTTTAAAGACAGAAACCATCAATGGATATCTTACTACAAGCAGTCTTCTATTTGGCCAGGTATCAAAAAAAAATTGCAGGATTTCAAGGATAACACTAGATGGATTGTGGGATCTGGTGAGTCTATTTCCTTGTGGTATGATACTTGGTTGTTTGATAAACCAATTGCTGATATATTCCCTAATGATCCATTCATTGAACAACATAAACACTTGAAGGTGAGTTCTCTGATTCAAAATGGGCAGTGGTGTATTAATGAGAACATGTTTCACTATTTTGGTGCTCAAGCTTTACCTTCTATGAAGATTGGTCAGGATTGTTTAATTTGGACTGGTCAGTTGCAGGGTGATTTTTCTGTAAAATCAGCTCTGAATGTTGTAAGAACTCATTTCCCTGAAGAAAGAAGATTTAAAAAGATTTGGAAAAGTAATGTCCACCCCTCAGTTGCTGCAAATGTTTGGAAATTGGTAAGGAATGTATGTGCTACAGAGGAATCCCTTCAGAAAAGAGGTTTCTCATTTGCTTCCAGATGTTACTTATGCCACCAAAACATTGATGCTATTGATCATATACTTTGGGAGTGCAGTTTCAGTGAGGGATTATGGAATTGGCTTACAGGTATTTTCAGCTTCCCTTTGCCTAAATCTTTTGATGATATTTTGAATCTATGTAAAAGGAAAAACCCTGTAGTTCAAGAGATTTGGAGTGTTGCTGCTTTTAGTACTATGGTTGAAATATGGCCAGTTAGAAATAAAATTTTCCATGAGAATTATAATGCTGATCTTTCTAAATCAAAGTTTAGAATCATGCATAGAATTTATGAGAAAGAGATCAAATTGAAAGGGAAAATGTGGGAATCAGATTATGATAAACAGTTACTTAGATTCTTTCAATTCAAATTAAGGAAAAAGAAAGATTGGACTCCTATTCCTTGTATTTTTGTGCTGCCTGAGGAAGGAATTCCACTACTCTGTTGTGATGGTGCCTCTAAAGGTAACCCTGGTTTAGCTGGTTTTGGTTTCTTAGTCAGAAACCATTGTGGGGATTTCATTTTTGCTGAATCTGGTGGTTTGGGGGTGGTTACTAATTTCATAGCAGAGGTTGCAGCAGTTGTTCATGCATTGGAATGGGCTATCAAGGAAAGTAAGTTTAAAGTAATTCTACAGACTGACTCCAAAGCTACTGTTTTGGCCTTCATGCATAATAAAATACCATGGAACTTTCAAGCCAGATGGAGTATTATCAGCAACAAAATTCATTCAATCCACTTTACGCATGTGTACAGGGAGATTAATTTCTCAGCTGATTTCTTTGCCAATGAGGGTGTGAAGTTGGCTTGTGGTCAAATTTCTGTTTTCACAAGCAGACCTGCAAATCTAAAGAGTATTGAGCTTCCAGATAGAGTCTATTACAGGTTCAAATGAACCTTTTCTGTTTTGTGTTACTATCTCACCTTGGTGTGCAGTTTTCTTTTGTGTGCCTTGATTTTATTTTATTTTTGGCTGTGGCCTTAATTGTCTGTAAATGATCATGGTTCATTCCATGTTTTCTTGATTCAATAAATTCCCCCCTTTTATTTTTATTTTATTTTAAAAAAAAAAAAAAAAAAGGAGAGCAAAACAATTGTCGAAGGAGTTGTCCGAGGAACGACGACGTCGAACTGCCGATGTGGACAGGCTTTCCCGAGAGCTGGAGCTCGAACGTAAGCGTCGTTCAGAGGATATGCAGAGGAGTATTGAGGAAATGACTATCGAACGAGATTTTTGCCTTAAGTGCCAGCAGGACCATAGGAATATGGTTAGTGGTTTTGCCCTCGTCAATCATCAGTTAAGACATGGGCGGGCTGTCGAAGAACTGCTTACTCGATCTGCTTTAACTACCTCCCTAGATACTAGCATGGCCTGTCGAATGCATGGTCGGTCGCTCTTTAGAGCTATCGGTATTGAGCCTCCTACCTATGGGGCCGTTGGTGCAAGGTATGCTGACGCGATACTTCCAGGCGACAAATACTTACTTCCTCAAGAGGTGTTTGTAAGGTTAGCTAGGGACGAAGTGCAAAGGAGAGGGCTCCTTGGGAAAATTCATGAAGACAAAGGCCCTGATGATGATGAAGGTGGTGGCGATGATGATTCTGATGATGGCCACTCAGGTGGCTCTGAAGGTCAAGGAAGACTCCGAGGGTGATTCTAAGGATGATTCCGATGGTGATTCGAAGGATGATCCAAAAGAAGATCCCGAGGGCGATTCCAGAGAAAATTTAAAGGACGGTCCCCAGGGTGACGTTTCAGCTGAAATTGGCAATGCAGCCTGTGGTGCTGCCCGGAATCTTGGCGACGTTCAAGGGGGAGCACTGGTGGTGGTATGGTTGTCAGCTTTGATAAAGGGAGCAGTTATTTGTTTCAAGAATCCACAGCCGCGTATAGCGAAGAGAGTGAGAGTAAATCTGAGCCCGTGAGGGAAATGATTCCCTCGAGACAAGATCATTCTGGTTTTCGGACCTATGAAGAGGACTTGGAAGCTGATAGAGAGCTTTGGAATGTCACCGAAGCGTTTGAAGAGCCCTCCCCTCGCCATGGTGTGCTATCTGACGAAGCTTCTCCCATGGTGTAGCAGCGAAATATTTTGTTTTTCCTTTTGTCCTTTGATACAAGAATTTATGTACCTGGAATCTCCCATATTTTTGTGCTTATGTGCTGAGTTGACTATATTTTATGAAGAAGTCTTTTTCATTTGCTCAGAGTTTTCTCCTTTTTAGTGTTGTATAGAGTTTGCTGAGAACTTCGTAGTCAGGTACGAGGTTGCCGTTGTAATATCCTAGGCTCCGATGGTTACTCGAGGTGCAACTCCAGGGTTTACTTCGATGTGGGAGATAGTAAACCAAGCTAGTGAGGGCTTATGGATCACCCTTCCCAAAGGCTTTTAGTTACTTGTCTGTTTTAAAGCAACAAGGCTATCGAGGCCATAAGTACCCGTTTTGCCTCAGAGTACTGGGTGGGTATCGAGGATACCAGGTATCCTCCGAGAGAACATGGTGGTGTTCTGATAATCCATTGGTCCCTAGTAAAGTCGTGGACTGATGGTGGGTAACTGCTATGTATGCGCTTCGATAATAAAGTAGCTCATTGGGGGACTGCCGGTCAAGGCTGGAGCTTAGACATGGTACTATTCTCCTATCGCGGCCTATAATTCGACCCATTTGTATCTCGTTAGCCCCTCATCGAGGCTATGTTTCGATTTTTTAAAGGAGGTCCCTTGGCTGCATGATTCGCCTGCTATTTCCGTGAATACAAGCGAATCAGCTGCCTCGGGGTTCCATCCACCTTTAGAGGTAGATGTTAATCCCATTTATCGTCCCCTCGACGCCTCAGAAAGAGAGGTCCTCATGGTCGTGTGGTGGTAGGTCCAGATGCTTCATTGGCTTATGTAGCCTAGATGCAAAGTACCCACCGCTAACGGGGTGTCTTGTGGGTAGAGGACTGTGTCATATAGCTCGTACGGCCCTTACGGCTTATATGATCATCAGCTCTGTGCCTGCTATTCGAGGTCTTTTTATGTTTTTTGGCGTCTGGGCCTTTGGCGTTAAGGCCTTTTAATTTTATTTGCGTCGAGGCACTAGGGGAGATGGCGTCATGGCCTGTTTGCTTTATATGGCGTGAGACCCTTTGGAGGTTTGCCTATTCGGGTAGGACTTTCGCCTAACCAAGTAGGATCTGGAGTTTGGATCGAGGTATAGTGCCTCGAAGAGTACAATACGTATTTTCTTAACAACAGGCCAAGCTGCTTCTTTTATTTGCTCATTCTAAAACTGACATATCTTATGCGTTTCTTACATACGTGGTTGTAATTGAGGTGTTTCAGATCCTTCCCCTCAATTGGGGTACTTATAGCTTCTGTCCTTCGAGATTGACTAGGATGTACGTGTTGTTCCCGAGCGCTTTTTCGATGACGTAGGGCCCAACCCAAAATTGCTCCTCTGAAGTATCTTTCTTGGTGTCAGTCGAACAAGCCTTACTGTCATATTTGCTTGGTGTTAGTGCCTTATTGCTTGATACGAGGAATTGCTCTATGTGCTCGGTATGATGACCTTTTCCTTTGCTGATAGGTCGAGTGCCTTGCTTGTGGACGACTGGGCTTCTCATGATAGTGTCGGCCATTCCAGCCTCAACGTCAGCTATGAACTTTTCTATGCAGGACTCTGTTATCTTTTGGTGTTTGGCTTCACTTGAAGAATCCTCCTCGAGTGCTCCCTTGCCTGGACATCGATTTCGTTGCATAGACGAACTTCGGTAGGGTCACCGAGGATTTCTGCGATTCCGAGCGGCGTTGGGAACCGAATTCTTCTGTGCAGAGTAGAGGGCTGTGACAGCCCGGTTTTTCGGAGCCTCCAGCGGACTCGGATTCAGCCTATTTGGACAGGATCCGACCCGCCTGGCAAGCCCGAAACTCCGGACGGCCACTGGTGTGGGTCCAGAAAAGTTTCAAAACATTGAAGGAAAATATAATTTTGTATTGAAACTCGATTAAGTCTTAACAACGAAAATTAATATATTTGAAATTACAATACTGTAAAAATAAAGTACATAACCAGAAGTACAAACTACAAAACAAA
>JAJJMA010085921.1:391-11395 GCA_023529015.1 Papaver nudicaule
TAGCTCGTAGGGCCCTTACGACTACATCGACATCATCTATGTGCCTATGGTATGACTTTTTATTTTTGGCATCAGGGCCTTTATATAGTTGGCGTCAGGGCCTTGGCGTCAAGGGTATGTATATATATATATATATATACATACGTATGTATGTATGGCATCTGGGCCTTTTGGGAGATATGCCTAACCGAGTAGGTCTTTGCCTATGCGAATAGGATCTGGAGGTTGTATCGAGATGTAACTGATCGAACTGTTTATTTATTCCGTTAATAAGGGCAGTCAGAGTGCCTGGGTTACATTCGATGTCTAATTAAGATGTTTTAAGTACTTTCCCTCGAGTAGAGTATTCATGCATTCTCCTTTAAAGTTTAGTAGATTATACGTGTCGTTTCCTATCGATGATATAAGGACCTATCCACGCTGGATTTTCTTTTTTACTTTCCTCGATGATGCTGTTACATGTCTGCAAGCTTACTTCGCCTACCGCTTTTCTAGGAGAGGTGTTATTTTATTTAGATTGAATATTGTGTCTGATGCTATTTGTTTATCATTTATTACCATAAATTGCTCTCTGTCCTTGTACCAATGATATGTCTCTTGCTTGGTAGACCTTATGTTTGATTGTGGATTTAATTTTGGTTCACGAAATCCAACAGTCAACGAAGTATAGGTAGCAACGAGGATTCCTCCCCCTAAAGTACTATAAATACCCCTCTCAATTATGAAGAAAGGGTCGAACAACCTTAGAGAGAGAGAGCAAGAATAGAGAGAAAATACTCCAGAGAAGAATTGCTTATCTCTTGGTACATAAACACAACTTTGTAATCCATATCCAACATAAGTAATAAAGAGATACAGAATCTTACCCCGGGGATGTAAAGCACACATTGTGTCGAACCTCGTTATATTCTTGTGGCAATGATAACGTAGTTATATTTCTTGCCATTATAGGTTAACTTATTGTATACATTGCTTTATATTTGCTTATCATGTTTAGTCACTCATCATATCCACTAAAGGCTTCGGTGAATTCCTTAGAATATTTGCTCTGATTCTAGAGAGATCAGGAACGAGGGCCATGATATGATCGTAGATACTCGCATTCAACATATTTAACGGTTAGTATACTATGGGATAAATTAGTAGTAACATTTTGGCGCTAGAAACATGGACCAATATCCTTGCAAGTTTTTAAACCTTTTATTATGAAAATCAATGCTCATCGGAGTTACTCTTTGTCTTTACTTGACGATTTAAGGAGTTGGAGCCTGTGAATGATTTTATCCTTCTTTAAAAAATAAGTTTTAAACCTTTGAAGTTGGATCGAAAAGTTTGTTTTACAAATACCCAAACCAGGTATGAAATCCCAAGGAGTCACACCACTATCTAGTGGACAAAGGTTGATCCTTAGGGAGAGTTAAAAGACGAGGGTACCGAGTACACCACCAATCTTTTATTTTAGTCCACCTATAAGTCAAACCTTGAACGGTTCCTGTAAACAAGAACTTGTTGATGGTGGTTTTTGGTGAGGAGGTTGCAAGAGTAATTTTACATCAATTTCTGGCATCTTGGAATGGCTCGAGGCAAGGTATGAATTTATTTTACAATAGGGATAATAGAGTTGGTCATTGTAGCCATATTTTTATCTTTCACGACCATAACCTAGTAGATTGGTCCACATCCCTAGCCTACACGTAAAATACCTATGCATGCGCCTGTGCCTGTGCACGCGCTTTAGGTTATGCATGCGTCTGTGCCTGTGCACGCGTCTTAGCTTATGCTCATGCACACGCCTCATCCAACCTATGTCCATCTTGGACCCATCCTAGCTCACGTCGTCCCTTGCCTCCCTAAGCTAAATCTCTCCCATCTTAGCTCACGCCATCCCCTTGCTTCCCTAAGCTAAAATCTCTCCCATCCTAGCACACGTCCATCTCTTGCTTGCCCTAAAACTCGCATCTCTTTGTTTTCTCTCGCATCCATGTGTGGGCCATCCCTAAGCTAAAATCACGTCCTACCTTGCGTCCCTAGCTTGGTCTTGGCCGTGGCTAATGCCACGGCCACACACTTTGGCCTTGGCCGTGATTCATGTCGCGGCCCCACTTTTGTTGCTAGCGCAGCTCTTCTTGTAGACCACTTTCATAGGTCGCCTACAAAACAATGTTATGGCCCACTTTTATCACTCACCATAGATTGAGGGTCTCACTTATTCATTCTTGAGCTACCTCTACTTATGGGTCCCGCTGATCCAAGTCCTAAATGATTATGGTCTTTATTGAATCCATGATATTCTAGTTTCCTAATTAAATTCGGAAATCTGGAGATTTCAAATTTCCTCAAAGGACGATTTTTACGGCCTAATCCGTGAAGAATCAGGATAAACTTCCTTCACGAAAGTTTCTCATCTGTGAGTTCCCCATAACATACTAAAATTTCGTATTTTTTAGAAATATAGGCTGGCCTGGGCGATTTTGGGAGTGAGTGACGTGTAAACTGTCCAGAAATCTTAATATGACGTAATGTTATGGTTCATCCCTATACATCCTATAGCTAACTTTCTAATAAGATTATTATGCTATACAAAATAGCTTATTATCATTCAAGTGGCCTATCTTTAGGTCTTGAATTGGAAATATTCATGCATTCTTGGTTGTGGCTACGCTATGTTAGCATCACTCGCCTGTTTTCCTGATTATAGACTTGCTTCTATAATCAGTGCTATAATTCTTAATTATGGCTCATAGTTATGACTTATATTATTTTGGACATTCATATGTCTCTATTACTCAGGGAATTGGTGCATTATATGTCACAAACCAATTTCTCATATTTATGGCAAATCGAAAGTCGTATTTACTTGACTACTGCCACAGAGAGTTGCTGAAATCCTCTCAGTCTAAATAGTGATTGCATAGCTCAATACTTAGACTTCTCTCATTGGTTTAAATGGAAATTGCCCGGCTCAATCCTTAGAACAAACTTAAAAGAGATGCACAAGCTTATCGCTTAAATTTCTATTTTTATGCGAAGTCCTGAGTTTACCAGTAATTGGTACGACTTGCACTTAGTCAGCTTTGACTTAACAAATATTCAATGCTTAACAAATCTTACGAGAATAAAGTAAGTTACATGGGGGGATATTATTTAGGGTTTTGGTTTGGTGGTCTACGGCACGTGTGATTGCAACGGCTCAATCACTCAACGGGAAAGAAACTAAGTCGTGTGAACGTTGCTGGAAAGATGGGACGAGGAAGTGGGTTGTTAGTCTTCCCTAATATCAAGTGCAAGACTCTTAACAGTTGCCCCACTTACTCCACACTCCCACTCTTCCACTTCTTCCACTTCTTACGAGATCAGTTGGAAATTCTATTGCTATAAATAAGTCACTCGACCAGTTTGGAAAGACAGAACAAACAAGAACAAGTTCAACAGTTCAAGTTCAATTCAGTGCAGTAAAATCAATCTATCTCATCGATAATTGATTAACTCTTCTCATTCAGCATTCAATATCTAGTGAGAATTGAATATCCATTCTTTTAGCAATTTTAATCACAACATCACAAAAATCATAGCAATTCTCTGATCTCATCTTTCTCGGCTTCCCTCCCTTAAACCAACCCTATTCCTCTTCTTGTAACTGAAGCAATACTCGAATGGCCATTTCTTGGTTTAGGCGAGTCTTGTTCGATCTTGACCTCTTGAATACCATTACAATTTCATATTACATCATTACACTTCACACTTTACCCCTCAGATTCTCTTTATTGTTTTACACCTAAAACAGAGCTCAAGAACAAAATCTCTTTTGTCACTGATTGATTCACAAAAGGGAGTCAATACAAGATCCGAAAGGCTATGTCAACAACCAAGTATGATACTTTAATTATAAATGACAAGTCAAATATAATGCGGAAATAAAGTAAAGTACACACAAGAATTTTGTTAACGAGGAAACTACAAACTCGTAGAAAAACCCCAAGACCTAGTCCAGTTTGAATACTCTTAAGAATTCAGCCGCCAACACACCTACTCTTAGACTTCGGACTAGATGGTGCAGACAATATAACCCTAATACGATTATTAGTCACAAAGATTTCCCCTTAGTATTCCGACGCCTCCAACCACAGCAAGGTGGTCACGCACATGTACTCCCCTACGCAAACATACGTCCTTTACTATCTTACGCAAGACTTTCCTCATAACCCGTCGCGAGGACTATCGCTACCCGACCTCCAATAGGACGATTACAACCTTATGGACGACAACCAAATAGCGGCAGGTCAAATCGCTAGATGGTATCCTTGGCAACTAACAGATATTTCACCGAAGTCGTTTTACACCAAGAACGGGGATATTTAAGTTTACTTGGTAATAAACCCCTCGAGATATCGATCAAGGTTTCAAAACCAAAACTCGAAAGAGCAACCTTGTCGTCCAAGTTGGAATCAAGCAAACAGCTGGAGCAAATATAATATGATATGACCGTGAAGAACACTGTACCTACAAGAAATGTATCCAATAACAACAATCTTGATTCCACTCAATATCTATAGTTTAGCACACAAACCGAAAGCGGCTTGCTAACAAATCCAGGTTAATTGATAAAGAGTATGTTCTAATCACAACGATCTTGAGTGGCCTTATAGCAGAAGAGAAGGACCATAGAATAAACAAGATCGCAAGGTTTGATAGACGTGATAGAAAAGAACACAAGTACAATACAAAGAAGACTAGTAAACATAAACTAGTTTCCCGTAAAAGATACTTCTAGGCTTCTCGATCCCTAGAGAAGACTTTCTCTCAATTCTAGACCGAGAGCAAAAGCTCAAAGGTAACCGAAAAGAAAATAAACACAAGCTTATAGTTCCGAAGAAAAGCATGGTAGAGGAACAAAGCTTTTAGGAGAGATACCACTCCTATTTATATTGACTAAGCTTAGCTTTGAAATGAGGCTAACTTAATTTCGGAAATTCATTAAAGCGCATTTCCATATATGTTCCGAAATACCTCACTTAGACTTATAACATTTAATGAGATCTAATACTCTAGCATTTTACATTAAAGAAAAATATATTTCATAGATGAAAAATATATTTCAATACATGTTTGGCCAAGAGCAATCAAAGCAAATAATACTCATAAGGTATATTTGGATATTTCATTTAATTCGAAATATGGTGCTTACCAAATATGCTCCCTGAGAAATAGCTCAATTCGAAAACGTGTCCTTTTGTTTCGAAAATCTCCTTAAGGTATTATTACTTCCAAATGTCGTCATCAACTTTAATGTCGACATCACTTCCTAGGCTTTGCTGGACGGGTCAGAACGATCTCAGGTGGAAGTGGGATCTGGTCCAACGTGGATCAACGTTTCGCATAAACATATCATGGCAGACGAGGATAAGCCTTGTGTACGTGTTAAGCTTAAGTGAACACGTAGGTTCAATGGACATTCTGAATCATACAAAAAGATATACCAATAAAGTACGGTGCATGATTCATCGAGTAATAGTAAAATATTGGATCTCCTGAATTCTCGATTCAAATATAGATGATCACGTTAATGATATCCAAGAATTTAAATCAAAACATCAAATATTAAAATCAAATGAGTATTTGATCGAGTAGTATATCCATACGAAGATCTAATCACGTACAATATTGATCAGAAATCATATCCGGGGTAAAACCATCGAGACACGTGTCAGCATCACAAGGAAGGAGCACCAGAAGAAGGGCGAATCTCGAAGTACAGAATAACTCGGAAGCAAAACAACAAGGGAAGAAATATTATCGAAGGAATAAACACCTTGCAAAATTACATCGAAACGAGAAAGCTCCCGAAGACATCTCGAAGGCCACCGACACAATTCATACCGCTAAAACTTGCTCAGGGATATTATAGGGTTTTCCTATTACAAGTTATATCAGGAATTTGATTGTCACCTTTAGGCCTGTCGTATCCATTTTTGGAAAATTGAAGAAAAATGAAATTTTCTGGAACCTCTATTTTTGGAAGGTAGATCCAGGAAAATCGTAATAATAAGGAAAAGTAGTTACAAAGAGTCACTGTAGCGAATATTTCATTGGTTCGTACGCATAAGATCACCCTAAAACCTCACATGTTAGACACTGCCATAGCTGTTAGGGTACACGTCTGACCCATAGTACACTGCTGTAGCCGCCCTGGACCTCACGGGTTTGTTATTTTTTGCAGGCTATTGTCACTATGACATCGAAGTCCAACCAGATGCCGAGGCAGGGAGTCGGCTCATCAAGACAAGGAACAAGCTCCTCGAGACCAAACACCAGGATGTCAACCAACAAAGGACTTTCACCTGAAATAACATCAAGTACAGTATAGCACAGGAAAAAAGTAAACGAGGACGAGGTGCTCGTCGAAGACCTAGGACCTGATGGTGAAGGGTTTCCAGAGCAGCAAATTTATGAGGTCGAAGAAGAAGAAGTAGAAGAGGAAAGGCAGATGACATGGTGTAAATAGACCAACCAACTGAGGAAGAAACCTTAAGGGCTGCGCAATTCAAAAAGCTCATGAGAAAGAACAGGAAAATCAAAAAGCTTAAGCAACAATTACTACAAGCAAACAAGAAAATTGCAGAAAAATCGGCGTCAAACTACAAGCGAACCAGTGAAGGCTACTCCCACCAAAATTCGCATTCCAAGTGTCATTCTTCATCAAGAAGATACACTAAAGAACGCAGAAACAACAGAGCGTAAGGGTGAGGCATCGAGCCACCGTATCGAGCCAAGCATCCGATTAAGGGGTAATAACATACACCTAGTATACGAGAATGAACAACCGCGAAAGGACGCTGAAGCATCTGCACTGCAGAAGGTCATGATGGAAGAGATCAAGGCCATGCGAGCAGAGATCATAGACAAAAAAAATAAAATCATCTGCAAATGTGAAGCTAAAGAAAGCCATTAATGAAGTAAACAGATCACCATTAAGCTTCGAACTTTTAAGCAAAGCAATTCAAGTCAAATGCACTATGCCAGTCTTTAACTCTGTCTTCGATGGAAATGGAAATGCCACTCATCACATCAAAATGTACCATAGAAAATTCCTAGCTTGGTATGATAGTCTACCAGTATGCTCAATCTCATCCTTTGAAGACTTGTCCAAGGTTTTCTTGATCCATTTCTTATACAACAACTCACCGAAACTAGGAGTAGAGAAACTATTCAGTATAAGGGTAAAACCAAAGGAATCCACTAAAAGCTTAACGGAAAGATGGACCGCACAATGCGTGGAAGTGGGAAATGGCACCACAGAGAAAGATAAAGTCAGAGCTTACCTAAATGCACTTGATAAGGATCATCCTCTATACGAAAAGTTGTTCTTGAAGAATGTCGAAACACTCCAGGAACTACGAAAGTACCAAAAAAAAAAAACGAATTGCATACGAGGAAATCAGATAACAAGCGGCTCAAGGAAAGGATACCATATCGAAGCAAGTACATTCAATCAACAACTTATCCTTGGAAGAACGAGATGAAGTTAAGAGGCTCGTTGAACCATTAAAAAAGGTATTGTTCGGAACAGGTCAGGGTCAATCCACAGAAAACCAAACAGGTGACTCCTCCAAAAGAGAAAGACATAATGATGCAGGATGATATGGAAACGAGGGAAAGTTTGGTGATGGCAGATACAACGATAAAAAAGATATAATGACAACAAAAGCAAAGATTCCAGAAGATGATACGAGGGAGGATTCCAAAGTAGAAAGTTCGGGTATCAAGGCCGGGATTCCCTCCTTTCCAAGAATGAAAACTCCCGAAACTCAGTGTACCTCTCGAAGTAGCACTACGATGCATCGAGCAATCTGAATCAGCAGGTGAAATTCACTATCCAAAAAGCAGGGGGATTCAACCATCACACACGAGGAACTCGAGGGATTTCTGCCAATTCCACAAGTTTTATATTCCACCGAGAATTGCGTCTCAACACAAGATCAGGTTCACTACTTCATTTTGATGGGGAAATTCGATCATCTTCTAGGATTACCAAACCCACCTCCAGACTAGCCACAACCGAAAGAGGAAAAGAAACATGTGGCATACGTAATAACAATCGATCGAGATATCCCAAGTGTTTTTACAGTAAAACAATAAAATATGAAAAATTGGATTTGTGAAGAACGGAAGATCAATTTCGAACACCGTTTGCCTAAATCAACAAGATGACCGTTCAAACGATGCTTCAGTCACAGTGAAGGAAGGATGGGTTGGTCTTTTTAGGGAGGGAAACAGAGGGAGAAGAGGGAGATCTTCTTGATTTAGGCAAACGGTGTTCGAAATTGATCTTCCGTTCTTCAGAAATCCAATTTTTCATATTTTATTGTTTTACTGTAAAAACATTTGGCGACCACGGTGGGAGATTAATTTCTCAGTTGCAGTCGTAACCACGGTTGATTCTAGGCAGAATACAGAGACTGTCATTCCCAATTCCACTTCCATGAATACCACAACTTCCAGCACCACCACTCCCAGTATTACTCTTCCTACTAGCACTACCACTAATTTTGGAATATATCAGCCTCTCTATAACAATCCCATCATTACCAATCGTCGTCTTGAGGAGACTTGGAGGAGTGAAAACACACCATTGACAATGTCTGATCTCGCTAAGACTCAGACGGAAATGTTAAGTCATTTGAAGACGATTGTTGAGAAGTTGGTGGGACCAACCCCACGTGTTTATCAGAGGAGGACTGTGAATCCCAATCATGCAGGCTCCTCCAGAGTCAATCCTGATACTGATAATGAACATAACACTCATAATGAAGATGATGCTCGCAACGAGAATCATACTCGTAATAAAGATCGTGTTCATAATGAAGAGCATGCACATATTGAGCAAGAGAGGAACAAGGAACCTAACTATGTTATTATTGAAGAGTTGGAAAGGCTATTACGGACTCGTAAGAGGGATGAATCCTCAGAATTGTATCATCATCGACCTCCTTACTCGACTGATATACAACGAATTGCTCTTCCACATAGGTATACTTCGCCTGTTTTCTCGTTATTCAATGGTAGTGGTAACGCCTGGGAGCATGTCTCTCGTTTCTTGGAGTCATTAGGAGAGAACGAATCTAATCATGTTGTACGTCTCAAGGAATTTTTGAAGTCTCTGACTGGAAGAGCATACACCTGGTACAATAACCTCAAGCCTAATAGTGTAGCAAGTTGGGATCAAATGATCAATATATTCTACAAGAAATATTTTTTCGTTTTGAAGAGATCACTCTTGCAGATATGGGAAGATTGTTTCAAATGGGTAATGAACATCCAAATGACTACGTACGAAGGTTCATAAGTCAAACTCTTGACTGTCATGATCCAAATGTGACAGAAGCGCAATTGGTAGAACTTTGTATCAATGGATGCTTCTTGTTTATAGAGCCCTATTAGAAAACTGTGATTTCAATCATTTAATGAACTACATGATGCTGCTAAAAGATCGGGTAATACTGCACCTGCTTTGCTCGAGAGAACAAAGTTATTCAAGAATGAAGAAGGTATCCGTTGGAATACTCACAATGACAAGCGTTTCTATGACAAGCCTTTCAACTCCTATCAATCTGCTATTGTTGTGACTGAGGGAAACAAGAAAAAGACCCAGGGTCATAGTTCTCAACTACCCAAGCGTCCGGCTCATGAACAAGGAAATGGTGAACCAGAAGCACGAGGGAAAGGTGAACGTCCACTACCCCCAGACTTTCCTTGTTCGTATGAAGAAGTGCTAGAGTTGCTAGAAGCTTGGATTCAAGACCTGTTATCAATAGAGAACCGACCGTTCAAGATAAGGCAAGCCATAATACTGTCATTTTATAGAAGTGTAGGGCATCCCACATGTGACTGCAAGGCTCTCAAGTGGGCATTCAAAGAGAGGATTGAGGCTGGTGAACTTGATCTTGGGACTGAGGGTGTAAACTAGAACTCTCTCCCTCAACATCATGTTAGGAGTTTGACCACTTGTGAAAGACCTGTGGACCAAGTGGCAACATATCTAGTTGAGAACCTATGTGAACTTCTACATTTCTCGGAGGCGCAGCGCAAAGAAACCTTTACCGCTCTCAATCATATCTCCTTTGATACATGCATCAATCCCCTTGATGAGGTCCTGGAAGTAGCTCTCACATCAGATGATCCAAAGATGAAAAAAAATCACATTTACTGACGATGATATGATGGCAAGGGAAGGGCATAATCGTGCTCTCTACGTTACTCAACATTAAGAACTCGGAGTTTAAGAGAGCTTTAGTTGATACCGGAGCTTCTGTTAACATCATTCCTCTCAAGACTTTGAGAAGTGCCATGGTTTCAACATCCCTCATCGTTCATCACCCGACTGTCATTCACGACTTCGAAGGGAACGCTAGTGATACTTATGGCCATGTTACTCTCGATTTGAAGGTGGGACCAGTCTTGACGAAAGTGAAGTTTCACATAATTGAGAAAGAGCCGAGCTATCATACGATCTTAGGGCGTCCCTGGTTAGATGATCACAAGTTTGTGCCCTCCATTTATCATCAGTGCATGAAAGGATTGTTTGAAGGAAAAGTTATTCGTATTGCAGCATCTCAATGTCCTTTCTCGCCGGTATATAATGCAACTTTCTTTGAGCCAAGAGATGCCACTCCTGACCCACACAACAAAATCTACAGTTGTCCTTTGCCTGCTTGGGCCTCTATCAAAGATGCTGAGAGGTTACCATCACCAACCTCTGTTGTAAAGAAATTTCAAAAGAAAGCAGTTTTCGTGGAGCGGTTCAAGCGTAGTGCCATCGATGATATCGCTCAACATTCTCATACTAAGAGAGGTTTGAATTTTGTAACAAGTTATGACACTAATGGTAGAGTCATCTACCTACGTCATCGGAGTTGTTAGCAATTGGCAGGGGAGGAAGGTGGAAAGCCTCCCCACCAAGAAGAATGTTCTCAGAGCTCGAAACCATCTGCGGAGGAAGTTCAAGAA
>JAJJMA010085938.1:0-20670 GCA_023529015.1 Papaver nudicaule
TAATCGCGCCGCTGATGAATTAGCTAACGAAGCAGTTCGTAGACAGACTCGACATCCAAAAGTTCCATCAACAGTTATATGGGAAGCAGTCACCCCCCCGTTCTTACATCAAATCTTATTTAATGATAAAATAGGTGTCACTACACCAAAAGTTGTACCTTACTGTCAATCGAACTAATGAAATATGATCTTACCTTCAAAAAAAAAAAAAAATCTGGTTCACTTCTTAATTTATTGTATCAATGGACATCAAAGGTAATCCAGGGAGAAAAATAAATAAATAGATCAAGCATCACATTTTCCTTAATGGGTCTCTACCTTCGAAATCAAATATTTTACCCAAGATTATCGATAGATTCATCCATAATTCACTTCATTAATTGTAAATCTTTATAGGAAGATTTGTAACAAAGACTTATTAGAGTTTGCAGTCAAGTTTTGGAGATGGGGGCATGCGTGAAAAACCACCACCATTTCCAAGAAACTACTTGAGTAGTGCACATTGAGTTCTTAGAGCTCATCTAATTTTCTAGCTCGTCTATCATTTTCCACTTTACTTGCCAAGTAAAATCATTGTTGATTTAGATCATCATTCTAATATTTGGCAAAGTTTCCTTGTATCATATAAATGACACGTTTAGAAAAAACCATATGGTGAATCTTCTTAGCACCTTACTCTTCTTCTAACATGAGCATTTTGTATAAGTGGTTATTGATAATGACTACATGAAAAATCTAACTTCCATGAAAGGAAATTTCTTAGAAATGTAAATTTTTCTTGCACTCCAAATTTAACTCATATCCAATTTATTTTTCCATTGACAAATACAATTTGATCGTGACATAAACTTTTTGTTCCTTGCATAACTTGGTCAATAATTTCTTATAAAGGAAAAGAAGAAGATGCTAGATATGCCTAGAGTCAGCATTGACTTCGTTTGACCTTAAAAAGGTAAGCACACCTCAGCATTGACATCACCACAACTGAGTGTCAACAAAGTGTAAGAAAGAATCTTTATAATTTGTCTGACCCACCTAAAGCCACCTTCGCTCCACTTTACTTAATTATATAGTTCGTTAATGGGACCACTAACCACCAAATATTATCACCAAAATCAGGTTTAACATTTCTTAACCATCAGATCTAATCACCCACACTCAACGGCCGATATCAAAAGCCATCCTAATTCCCCATCATGGATTGTTGCGTACCCATTGATACCGATATGATACGTCAATTCCGGTGACTCCCATCGATACTGAATGATACTCATTAACTCTCATATTTGAGGTAGGTGGATCGAAATTCTATTTCAAATTTTGAAAATCTCATACGAAGTACGTACTTCATGCATCAAAATGAAAAAAAATGTCGATAATATTGTAAGTGATCCGATTGATATTCACTAACGTTGCCGCATCTTAATCCAAGAAGTTTTAAAAGTCATCTCATCTCATCTCACTCTTTTTTCGTGAGATCCATTTTCTGCCTACTTCTTCCTAAAATGACCCTCGTGTTTTCTTAATCACCTCTCTGTCTTCGGATATTTTCCGTATATTCATAGAAAGACGAGGGCATTATCGACCAGGAATAATACCGAGTAAATCAAGAACCCAAATGTAACTAGAGCAACAATGTCACCGCAATACAATGGTGATATGATTAAGTGATAATACCAGTAACTTATAACTTGAATACGATGCTTGTCAGCACTAAATTCTTGTATCGTTTCGACGGACTTAGGGGAAGGATCATGAGTACTCTCCTTGCTCCAGGTAACACGGTATCATAAAAAGTAAGAAAAGATACACCAAAATCTAATTTCTCATTAATTAATCCAAGAAAAAAAACATTACATCAAAAAATAAATAAACAAAAACAAAATATAATAATCACACACTCATCAGACAAAACTCCATTTTCCTTTGCAGCTCAGACTTGAGACATACTTCTCTCTTCTCTCTCTTTCTTCTTCGCAGCCCCCTTTCTCTAAATTCTCTCCTTCTCTCTGAATCTCACAGAAATTAAACATCTTTTTCTCATTTTGCCCTAATTTCAGTTCTAGGGTTTGTTTCCCCCAAATTCAGTTGATGGTTAGGAGTATCATTTTTAGTAGGTTACTTTGATTTGGGGGAGATTGGTTACTGTTACTGGCTATCAATTTGGAGTAATAAGTGAAGAAGAAAGCAGAAAGAAGGGATTTTTATTGTGTTCAATTTGGGACCAGTTTCAAGGTTAGTAGAGTGAAAGTTCCTTTTTTTTTTTTTAGTTTAATTGTTGTTTTCTTTGAGTATTTTGTTAGATTTTTTAGTTGAATTTGTAGATCTGTGTTGAAAGATGGGTTTTGATTAGAGTACATGTGATTAGAAAAGAATAGATTTTTTTTTGTTGATATTAGTTTGGATATGTGGAATTTATTCAGGTTCAATTGAAATTACTGTGGACTTATATAGGGTAGTGGGGAAACAGTGTGAAATTGTGGATCTTTAAATGATGAATGTGTCGAGTCTCTACTGGAAATAGTCAGTGTCTTGCAATTTGTTTGTGTTACAGTGATTAGACGAAAGTGTGGGTTGAGGAGAACCACATGCAACTACCTAAGGACAATGTGTTCAAGAGATTTTTATGCTGCGTTAGGACAACTGATTTGGAAATCTGAGATTGTCTCTTTGTGGGTATATTTTGAAAGCCATATATACGTTTTGGATAGAAACGGCAGTGAGCTTAGAAAGATCATTGTTTTTCTTTTAGTGGAAGAAGGATTTTAGAGATATCTTGTCGATTAACTTTTAGGTGGTGAAGTGTGTAGAATACAATAATGAGGCATCTGTAGCCTTGCTGATACCGGAGCCTGTATTGTGTTTGATACTTAATTTTCATATTTATGTATTCAACGGGGCCTGGTCATACATTTGCCAATAACCAACAAACTCATATTTCTACTCAGTAAATCTGTGTTTTCTCATAATTTCAGATGTGAGTGAAGCTTCTGATGCATTCAGTTATTTGTACCGTGTTCATTGTTTTAGGAGTTTGAAATGATGGTATTTTAATATCTGAGCTAAAACCAAATTTGAAATGGCATCACTGCGATAGCATGCTTTTGGGGGAACTTACTACCTCTAATTTGTCACGGTTTTGAAGGCATACTTGTGTGATCAGCAATACTATTTTGGAATTTGAAGTGCTTGTATATTGCAGTAAATCACATTAGAGGGTTGATGCAGCTTCAGCATGCCATCAACTAGGGTTCCTAACGAGTCTTTACTTTTTCGTGAGAGCATGTTAGTGCAGTTACTTATTAGGATGGCTTTTTGTTGACCGTTGTGGTGTCAATACCATTCGTACTGCTATGAAACATAATATTAGTGGTTGTTGAAGCTCACTAAGATGACCATTTACCCAATCACCCAAAGAACCATGAATCTATTTATCAGTGGGCCTTATATATAAAAATATGCATATTAGTTCCTACTGTACTCTTAGCACATGTCAGCTAGATATTTGATTGCAGTGGTAATTTTTTACTAACTTTAGTCTGCTCTGCAGGTTCTTCAACCAGCAGTTGTGTATTGAGAGCTGCATTCATAAAATGCTCAAATATTGGTAACTGTAGGTATCTGTAACCGTGCTTTTGTTTGGAAGCTCAATATTTGACTTGAGCAAGTGGACCTTCTCATATCTGAAGCATACTTGTGGGCAAACGTCTACCTGTTGTCCTACTGATGAGCACAGATAAAGCATTTCTGCTTAGGTGCTGAGACTATTTAACTACATCAGTTAGTTGTTAAAACGTTGTTCATTTCTATAAGAGAGTAGTTAACGATGCCTTCGTGGTGGGGCAAATCTTCATCCAAAGAAGTTAAGAAGAAAACAAACAAGGAGAGCTTCATGGACACACTACACCGAAAATTTAAATCTCCGACTGAAGAGAAGGGTACTGTTAGATCAGTAGGATCTCGAAGACGTAACAGTGACATAGTTTCAGAAAAGGGATCTCGATCTCGAGCAGCATCAAGATCACCTTCTCCGTCATCCCAAGTATCCCGATGTCAAAGTTTTGCAGAAAGGACCCAGGCACAACCGCTTCCACTTCCCGGAGTGTCCTCTGCAAGAGTAGGTCGTACAGACTCGGCCCTCAGTGTACAAAGACCTGGAAGTGAAAAATCCCCCAAAACCTCATTGTTTTTGCCTCTACCAAAACCCAGTTGTATTTCAAACAGGACTGATGCCACTGATGTTGATGGAGATTTGGCCACTGCTTCTGTTTCTAGTTCTACCTCAACTGAGAGCGAGGATCCATCTGACTCTCGTCTTCTTAGCCCCCAGGCAACTACTGTTGCCAATAGCCCTTCAAGGTCAGATTGCATGAAACTTTTAGACTTTCAATGTCAGTACACTTACTGATCTACTATTTTGGATCTTTTTTTTGACTTCGATTTCGTTGTACCTCTCTGCAGGAGCACAATCAACAAGGATCAGTTTCCTGTCGTCACCTTAAAAAACTCGAGAGAGTCGCTAAAGCCGGCTAATCTAGTCTTCAATCATCAAGTTCTCTCTACCTCACCTCGGCGGGGCCCATTAAGCAATTATGCCCCTACATTACAGATCCCTCAAAACAGTGCTTTCGCTAGTGCTCCAGATAGTTCTATGTCAAGTCCTTCTAGAAGTCCTATGAGAGGGTTTGGTCCGGAGCAAGTCGCGAGCTCTGCTGCTTTTTGGGCAGGTAAACCTTATGAAGTTGCTCTTCTTGGATCTGGCCACTGTTCGAGTCCAGGTTCTGGTCATAACTCTGGACATAATTCAATGGGAGGAGATGCTATGGCGCCGTTGTTTTGGCAGCAGAGCAGGGGTAGCCCTGAGTGTTCCCCAATACCTAGCCCCAGAATGACTAGTCCAGGACCTAGCTCCCGGATCCATAGCGGTGCTGTTACTCCTCTTCATCCACGGGCTTGCGGAACAGCTTCAGATTCAACAGCAAACTGGCCTGATGATGGGAAGCAACAAAGTCACCGGTTGCCACTTCCTCCTACTAATTCATCTCCTTTCTCTCCATCAAGTTCAGCTGCAGCGTCTTCTTCAGTTCCACGTAGTCCTGGAAGGGCAGACACTCCGATACCCCCAGGATCGCGCTGGAAAAAGGGGAAGCTACTAGGCAGAGGCACATTTGGACATGTTTATGTTGGATTCAACAGGTACAACCAGTTTTGCTTGTTAGTTTTTTGTTGATTTTCATATTACGTTATTCTGTTGTTAGTAATAGTACCTAAAATATCTGGCTGATTATGCCTGAATTTAGCCTTGCAACCTAGTTTGGTACAGAAATTGGTATCTATTAACATACATCAGTTCAGGCTGCTCCAATAATATTGTGATTCTCAGTCAGTATTCAAGGTTCCCTGCACAAACAATTTTTACTTTTGTTCTCTCTCCGAATAATCATCCTCAAGTAATCACGTATTGTTGGTGAAACTTGTGGAAACTCCCCTCTTATTTTGTGTTGCTTCTGTTACAGAGAAAGTGGTGAAATGTGTGCAATGAAGGAGGTTACACTCTTTGCTGATGATGCCAAGTCAAGAGAAAGTGCGAAGCAGCTGGGGCAAGTAAGACATCCAATAGATAGTGGGAGGCTGGTTGTCTTCTTTGTGTTATTTGTAACTCCTTTTTATTATCCTTTAAATTGATATGTAACTTTTGGATGTTATTTTAGGAAATTATTCTGCTAAGTCGGTTGCGGCATCCAAATATAGTACAGTACTACGGGACTGAAACGGTATGTATTTGTCTGACGGTTTATAAATCCTATACTCTCTGTAGATTTCCTGTGGTACCATCGTATAAATATTTTCTTACCATCATGACCTTCTTTATCATTTGCAACGTCACACTGATACCATCTTCCAATAAACATGCTTTTCTTGTAACTATTTAATTTCAAATACGAGATGATATCATGCTCTATTTTGTGCTATAATTTGTGACATTCCATTTTAAGGAAATTAATTGGCAGCTGATGCTTTAAAGATTTTGCGTTTACTTCCCTAGTTGATAGTTTAGTATGTTTTCTGGAACAGGTGGATGATAGGCTTTATATCTACTTAGAATATGTATCTGGTGGCTCCATCTATAAGCTCCTTCAAGATTATGGGCAGTTTGGTGAACTAGCAATACGTAGCTATACACAGCAAATCCTCTCAGGGCTTGCTTATTTGCATGCTAAGAATACAGTTCACAGGTGCTACTCTCTTCTCATTTAAAACACTGGGGTAATAATAAATTTTGGTATCTAAAGAGATATCGATCCTTTTTGCTGTTCAGGGATATCAAAGGAGCAAATATATTAGTGGACCCCAATGGGAGGGTCAAACTAGCGGACTTTGGGATGGCTAAACATGTAAGTCTTCTCATCTCCTTAACATTTCCTCCATTTCCTTTTTCAAGGCGAGTCTACTCAACATGTTCATAGCGTCTCTAGTTCTCTGATTCTGTCAAAGATTCTCCTTGTTTAGAATATATACCATAGTTTAAATACCTATTATCTTCACTTTTCTATTTTTCTGCTATGAATTATCCTTCAAGTTATATACTTCAGTTGTCCTTTTTAAGCACATTAAAAAAATTCTACGATACTTTTTTGCAGCTATATATATATGTCACATATTATCTAATAGGTATTATTTCAGTTTAACTGGCTAGTATCTAGTTCATTATGCTTCTTTTACTAAGTGATTGCCGACAACAACGTAGTTTGCAAAGTTAAAAATTGGCTAATATAAGTTTTTGTGCGTATTCACGATATTTTGTGGTTGGTAAGTACTATACCGGTAAAGTTATACTTGACAAAGTGTGCTCAAACAACTACTTATAGGCATTAGTACATCCACAGTTATATGTTTTGAATGATCTTGATTTTGTTTTGATTCTTAAATCTCAATTTTGTACTGATATTACAGATCACTGGGCAGTCATGTCCATTATCATTCAAGGGAAGCCCTTACTGGATGGCACCTGAGGTCAGAGTTGTTTTCATGCTCGAGATACTGCTGCAGTTTGGTTTGGATCATGCTTTCAATTGCATCTAAGCTTCTCTATTTTCAAATGCAGGTTATAAAAAATTCCAGTGGTTGCAATCTTGCTGTTGATATATGGAGTCTTGGATGTACAGTTTTGGAGATGGCTACTACGAAGCCTCCTTGGAGTAATTATGAAGGGGTCAGTTGCTTGGATTCTGGAACATACATGATGTCCTTTTATTTGCATTTAAAATTAATCTAAGAAGTTTACTTTTTACATACAAAAGATTTTATTTCCTTTATCTCTGCATATTTATAGTCCAAGCAGAGTAATTTTTGTACTTGGCCTTATGTTAGCAAATGTCTGATTTTTGTTATTTTCTGTGAAGGTTGCTGCAATGTTTAAGATTGGGAACAGTAAGGAACTTCCGGCAATTCCTGATCATCTTTCAGAGGAGGGCAAGGAATTTGTGAAGCTGTGCTTGCAACGGAATCCAATTCACCGTCCCTCGGCTGCTCAGCTTTTGGAGCATCCGTTTGTCAAAAATGCTGCTCCAGTGGAAAGACCCATTCTCGGACCTGAGCCTTTAGAACCATCTCCGGGGGTCACAAATGGCATGAGATCTATGGTTAGATGCGATTTTTTTTCCTTTACTTGCCATCTATTATATCATTTTCAGCTTATTGTGTTATTGTCTGTGGTATCTTTGCTTATAACTTGTTCGATAAGAGTAATTCAGAAGTTCCAGTTAGTGAAATCCATGCTTTCGAGGACATTATTTCTTTGTTTCTAATCATGTCCCACACTGCCCGGACTAGTAATGTCAGTTGTAAACCTTGTTTTCTCTACCTTTTTTTATTTTGCCGGCATAACTTTAACGATTTTGCCAGTCAACAACAAATATCAACACTGACACTAGAGTGCTGTTCGATCGTAGATTTTATGTTCTTTTAAGCAAGGTTGCCATTTATTGAGATAGTGGTATAATCTCGGCTATATGGTTATTGGTTTGCTAATGCTAAACCATGGTTCTTATAGCTGGCACAGTATTTAGTGACATGAACGGGGTTGGTGGTGCAGTATATCAGCATATTTATATTTAAAAAGAAAAAGAACAAAAAGATAAGACATCATCTCCCCTTGAAGAAGAGAGGACTAAGGATTTGATAACCTTAGAGGATGCTGCATTTAGATAAAGAACATAAAGCACTGAATAAAAATTTGTTTTCTTTTGTTACAGAAGATATAGGATTAGGATTCTTAAGGAAGACAGTATGGCTTTATGAGGCTCGAACACCTTAAATATGGTATCAATTGTTTCTACCTTAATGAACTGGGTTGTTCTTGCAAGAAAGTTGATGAGTGTTTGTAAGATCTTACGCAATGTAGTTAAGGGGGAGTTAAGTTGCTTTAGGACACAGGCAAGGACCACATTGGATCTTTTATAGATTTACGGCTTAAATGCAACTTTGGATGTAGCTTGCTTTCACATTTTCGAGCTGAATTTCAGTGTGATGTCAGTCTACATCCTTCAAATCTTAAACTAGCTGCTCCTATTGATTTGTTGCATTTGTTTTCAATTCAGTCATTTGTTAAAATTATTGTTTTTTTTGCAGTAGAGTGAATAATGCAAAGTTTCAGATTTTAATGTGGTTTCATGTCACTATTCAGGGCGTTGGGCATGCAAGAAACCTTTCTTCCTTGGATTCTGAAGGATCAGGATCAGGATCACATCAGTATAGAGGTGTAAAAACATTTCCAGCTTCCAGGTCAGATAGATGTCCTCAACTCCTTTTTATATATCAATTGTAAATTGAAACTTGAGTTTGACTTGGATACCATTTTGATTTTATTTGCGTGTCCAGTGATAGCCAATTCCTGAAAAACTTATCATGTCCAGTATCTCCCATCGGAAGCCCTCTTCTGCATGGAAGATCATCACAACATATGAACGGAAGAATGTCTCCTTCTCCCATATCTAGTCCACGTACAACTTCTGGCTCATCGACACCTCTAACTGGTGGCAATGGTGCGATACCATTTCATCATTTGAAGCATGCTTATTCCCATGAAGGGTTTGGTTGTAGCATTTCAAGGTCTCCAAATAGCATCTACGGCAATGGCTCTACCTATCATGACACAAAACATGATCTCTTTCGGGGGCTTCAGCCTGCATCACATGGCTTCCGGGAATTAATGGCGTCAGATAATGAAGTTCGTGGAAAGCAATTTGGTAGGCCTGCTCACGGAGACCAAAGGGAACTTTATGATGTACAAACAGTTTTGGCAGACCGTGTATCTCAGCAGCTTTTGAGGGATCAAATAAAATTGAACCCATCTCTGGATCTTAATCCTGGCTCTCCAATGCTTGGGCGCAGCAATGGTATGTGATATCGCGTAGACCTATGCAGTCCAAGCCTGACTCTTGCGCAAATCAGACGATCGTCCAGGTCAGTTCATTTTGGGGGTTACAACAAACCCATTTGTACAATAAGGACCAGAAAGGAAAGTCAAAATTCATGGAATAAAATTAGATTATTTTGAAGCTGTGGCTGAAAAGGGGAAGATGGTTCCGAGCCGTTAAGAAAAGTGACTGTGTTGTTGGGACTTGTTGGCAGATATGGTTATTCAAGTTTTATATGAAGTCAAGTTTTGAGCCGCTAAGCTTTCAGCTAAACTAACTTATTGGGGATTGACAAGAAAGTCTACACTCTGAAGTGAAATATGAGAGCAGCTTACAGTAATCCAAATTTCAGCAGTTCCGAGAATAGGCGGGAAAGCATTCCTAGTAGTGGAAAGAACTGTAAATTATTATAGGTCATAGCACAAATGAAAAAGAAAAAAGAATATGAGCATGTTGCAACAAGACTAGCAGCATTTGGCACCAACTTTACATTTTTTTCTTTCCTAATATCTTGTTCTGAAATCTGGTGTACAGAAGGTGGGGGGAAGGATTTTAAGGGCCAGATTTTGCCAATGTTGTAGTTCTGGGTAGAATTTTTTGAGCCTGTACATCAGTTTCTGTTGCATTATTAACAATGGAAGGGGATGATTGCTGACTCTTGTTGTAGACTTTTTCTGTATGTACATCTGCATTGAATTGAAAATGTTATTTCTGTTTAACACTTTTTTGAGGTCTCTCTTCTGTCTGTAAGAAAGTAAACAAGTAATGGTGGCATGTCTGGAAATCTGATGAGCTCCCCAAACAAGTAAAAGGTTGGACCGAAGCCCACTAACTACAAGCCCAGGTAGCTTGGCAAAGAAAAATCCTCCGGCAGACAAGTTTCGAACTCTGATTGCCGCTTTGTCCTTATCGCACGTCTGCATAACTTATTTGCTTGAGTGAAGCGCTAATATATTGAATGGAGTTGCACCTCATACTCTGTGGGAGTATAACCTTTTGCATATCAATTCACTCGCATTTTTGCTCCGGTTATACGATGATTTTCTCGATGAAAAATTAACATAGAGTTTTAACTTACATACCTCTTCTAATTACTCCAAAGAGTAAGGAAGAATATTTCATTGATGTAAAATTGATCGAGGTAAACAGTGAAACTGTACCATAAACATAGAGCTGTTGTCCATCAACAAGACAACTGGAAGCGGAGGCATTTATCAAGGCATATACTGGATGGGTTCAAGTGTTGAACGCTATAATAATAATTCTAATGTCAAATCTTTGACTAGCAGTTTCACATTATACCCAATTTTTTGATTAAGAAAGACAGTTGCAGACACTTGCAGTATCTCCTAAGAAATACTCCCTCCGTCCCACATAAATTGAACTAGTTCCTTTTTCTGGCTCAGGACCTCTCTACACGTACCCGTGTTAAGCGAAACCAGGCTCTCCATATAACTTACTGGTTCTACCACACCGTATTTGGAAACATTCTGCACATAAAATCTTCTCCCTATTAAATTCCAGTGGTTGGATCAAATAAAACAAATCCGAATTCAATATCAATTAGAATTTCCCCATTTTCAAGAGACCATATTGGCTTCAAGTACGGCTCTCTACATAATATGCCCTCGGTAAAGGTGAACTGTTTACTCCAGGATACATCAACTCCATGTCCTTGCATCACCCATATGTCAGTGCATAACATAATGTTCGAAACAACTAAACAAAGGCAATCATCTCTCAGGATTCCTAGATTTTTATCGGCATATTGAGGATATAACATAGCTCGTTGATTATGGAAGTGTAAGAAAATCTCTATATATTTGACTGTCTCTAAACTGTAAATGCGTGAATAACAAACTGCTCAATCTTGATTACCAATACTGACTAATCAAGACTTAAAATTTTCATCTTACCTCGTCTCTTCGGCCTGTGGTTCATCTGTCCTCTACGTTTGGAATCTTTTTCCCCACGTAAGTTCCAGCATTTAGTGAAACTAAGCTCTCTACGTAACTTACTGACCGTGAATCACCCCCAACACTAGTAGGTATATACACCCTTCTAAATTTATTTGTCTTTCGGTTCCATATAAAAGATTTACCACCACCAGCAAATTCCACAATATTCACCAAAATGTTACCATTTTTAAAATCTAAAACGGGATTCCAACGAGAAATTGCTGACTTGAAGGTGAATGTATACTGTTTAATCCAAGAATCTCTAACACCATAATCCTTCATCACCCACACATCCAGAGTTCTCGTATTGACAAAAGAAACGGCAAGACAAAGGCAGTCGTCCAATACTCCCACATTTTGATGTGACTCCCCATCTTTATCTTTCGGGCGTGGCCTTCTTGGCTTTGGTAATTGCACATCCACGATTATCTCACTGCTTATGTCAAAACACATAACAACCATAGCTTTTCGGGAACTGCATAACCAGTGAAGAGCTCCTTTGAAAAGAAAACCACCACCTTGAGAATAAAAACCACAGTAAGGAATTATTCGGATATTACTCCACGAATTGGATCCTAATGTATAAACTCGAAGTTGGGGACTTGCAATTTGAACCAACTTGTAATCGTTACTGGCACAATCATAAGCAAACCCATAATCAGTGCATATAGGGTTGCCGAAATTAATTGAAGAATCGCATATGGGCACTTTCTTATATTCTCTGGTCGATGGATTCCAGATACAAATGCTATCATCATTATGTTTTCGAAAAGAAGAAACGGTTAAGCAAATCAAACCATTACATGAACCCCAAATCTCAACACGATAAAGGTCCCTATGATCTTGGATCGGGAAGTCCATTAAAGCAGCTGCAGTACGTGGTATTGTCTCTGGTAACATCGAAGCATAATCTGTGGAGTAAAGCACAGGGATAGGAGGTCGGCCACCACTAGCAGACTTGTAACGTTTCACCATGAACCTAAGGTTGTTTGTTTGGACACTGCGGTTAAGGTGATTCCTAACAAATTCAGGGCTACAAAGTAGACTACGCCAAAGCTTGCATACACACTTACAAGTTAAGATTGAATTCGGTGGTAACTTTACAAAGATCTCTACCTGGATATCTTCTGGAATTAGGTCTGACATCGCTGCTGCTTCTTCTCGTATGAGATTAGGGTTTTCTCGGCAATCCGTCTTTTGTGTACGTATGTGAAGTGAACAACCAGGCAAAGCTAAAACTGGCTTACTGTATATATATACCTTTAGTGACGCTCTCATTAAGGAGGCTACACCAGCACCTGCATCCAGACCATATAGTTGCCCCCGGTATTTCTAGCAATTGGGTTCAAGGATGGAGTAACTGACACAATGAGGAAGTAGGAGCATGCAAGATTGAGCACAAGGGAAAGGCTCAGAATGAGGGTTTTTGGCTTTCCAAACCCGATTTAACTATGACATGATGTTGGTATTTCGATATGCACAATTAGCTGGGAACTTGATTCGCATGCTATGTTGTTTGAGCGCAAGGCGAGGCGAGGCACCAAACCAATTGCATCACACCTCAAGTGCCTAAGCGCGACTAAGGCGCCTATGCTACCAGAAAAAAATTAATCAAAGGGTAATGGGCTGGCTCTTTAGGCGCCTAGGGCGCATCACTGTCGGGGCACTCACCAAGCGACTCGTGCGCCTTTGGTGCCTAAGCGAGTGCCTCGGGCGCATTTAATACATTCATGTCATTGGCGCAGGCGCCAAGGTCATTATAATCCTAAACATAGCTTTAACTTTAGAAATCCAGTCCAACTTTGGTAACAATATTGTGGCCATTCAGCATATCAAAAACTTCAAAATCACTTCCACTTAACAAAACTTGAACATCAAGTTTGATGTTCCCACTAGAACACTTGCTGATGGCGGTGTTAATGACGGTTCGCAGAATTCCTTTGATGATAAGGAATTTCTGATGCTATCCTAAGGATGAAGGAACTCTCCTATAAATACCTCACCCATGAAAGAGTTACATTAGCATCATTTAAAGAGTAACTAGAATGGAGGGTAAGAGGATCATAATTCTTCCCCAATTCATTTGTGATGTTCTTGAATAAGCTCATCGGATGAGGCAACTAGCATTGTAATAGCAACCTAGGCGCTTGAGGCGTTAGGCACCAGTCGCCTCACGCCTCGTGAGTCCAGTGAAGTTGATTGAGATAGTATTTTCATCATATATATATATGGCAATCAGAATGATTGTGAGGAGGACATTGTAATAATTCTTGTTTTCTCTAATGTTTGTTTGCCGTTGTCATTCTTTTTACCTTCCGATCACTACACGAATTCCAGTTTTTACCAACAGCAGCATTAGTCACGGTTTGCATTTCAGCAACGGGCATACGCTGTTGGGAAGCTCGTAACGTCTTCAATGGTTACTGAAAATGCGATCTGTTACAGTGCTCCGTGTTTTTGTTGGTGCAATTACCCGCCTACCCTCAATATTTCGGTGAACTTCCTAAGTTAGCCTCCACTTTTCTTTTCTCCGCCCAACTTTTGGTGTGATGAAATTTCAACCCCAGCAGCGTAACAGAACCTGTTTTTTTTCTCAACGGAATTCTGTTGAATAACATTTGAGATAAATTTTGAAAATCAGAAAACAATAAAGAAAATCACTGAAAATGAATTCATTTATTTTGTCCGAGTTTTGGTGATAGGGTAGAGAAAGAAGTTAATGTGTCTAGCTGAAAACAGTTGAGACATAACTTCTATTCGTCTTCACCTCCACGGATTGCATCGCCTAACATTCAATTCCTCTCCCCTTTTTTTTTCAGCGGATAATCCTTCGTTTGAGTCTGAGCTTGAGAAAACATCTTCAACATCATTCAATCAGTTACTTCTTATGTGAACCTCGATTTGATATTAGTTTAATTATCAAATCGATTTCTCATAGAGTTATTGATTGAGATTTGGAATTTGAATCTGAGTTCATTCAGCAATTAGGTATTTCACTGATTTAAGAGGAATCTGAGTTCATTCAGCAATTAGGTATTTCACTGATTTAAGATTCATTTATTTATGTTAATTTCAAATATATGAACATCAATTGAATAACTGAATTCATCCAGCAATTACATATTTCCCTGATTTAAAATTAGAGTATGAGTATCTACATCTTTTCAGATCTGTATTTGGTTATAGATTTTTTGCTGATTTGTATGTGTGGTTTGTATGTGAAAGTTTATGATTGTTAGTATTTGTATCTTTAGTTTATAAACTTGGTAACATGAAGCATATTTCAATTTGGTAATGTAGGATGTTGGGGAATAAAGATTGGATGCTTGAAAAAGACCTATTTAGCCAAAAATATCAAGAGGGGGTTAGAGACTTCCTCAAATTTGCATCAGCCAATGGGGATTCATCTGGTTGTGCTTGCCCATGTAAGAAGTGTGCTAATGATTTTCGGCATCCATGGAAAATTGTTCGAAAGCATCTGTCCGAGGTGGGTATCTTGAGGACGTACAACACTTGGTACTTGCATGGTGAGGAATTGGTGGGTCAGAGTTCAACTAGTCGTTATGTGGAGAAGGAGAAGGTTGCAGAAGAAGAAATGCCTGATTTCGACTGGGATGCTTATGCTGATGCCAACTTTGGTCCTCATGCTGACCCTTATGAGCAAGTAGTCTTTGAAGAACAAGAGGTGGATATGGGGGAGCGTTATGCTAAGTACTCAAATTTGGCAGGGAAGCAGTTGCACCCAGCATCCGAAGGTATCTCAACCATCGGTGCTATCGTAGAACTGCATAATCTAAAGAAAACATATAAATTCTCTGGTCATTGTATGGATAGTTTGTTGATTCTGTTAGGAAAGTGGCTTCCTGGAAACAATTTCCCTAAAAACTATGATTGTACGAAGACGATGCTAAAGGATCTGGGGATGGAATGCAAGGCTATTCATGTTTGCCCGAATCATTGTATGCTGTATCACAATGCAGATAAAAATCTTCAGCAATGTCGAGTGTGCCAAGCTAAAAGATTTAAAGAATTCAAATATTCCGACGGGAAGATGCAGGTGTCAAAAGAACCTATGTTAGTGCTTAGATACTTTCCTCTAGGACCAAGAATTGCGAAAATGTTCTCTATTCCTTGGATAGCAGCTTTCATGGATTGGCACAACCGAGCGGCAGTTTCTCGTCGTTATATGCGTCATCCGTGCGATTCACCTCAGTGGCGCAAGTTCAAGGAAAAATTCTCGGATTTTGCAGCGGAAGGCAGAAATGTTTACCTTGGAATATCGACGGATGGGTTTAATCCCCATGGCCAGTCGAATATAGGTTGGAGCTGTTGGCCTCTCATTTCTGTGGTTTATAATCTTCCACCTTCTTTGTGTATGAAGACTGAATTCCAAATATACAATATGTTGATACCTGGTCGCAAGTCACCGAGTGGAGACATTGATGTATTTATGCAGGTGTTTGTCGATGAATTAAAAACTCTCTTCAAAGACGGAAGGCGAATTTGGGATTCTTTCAGAAAAGAGTATTTTATCGTGAGAGTAACTCTAATGTTTGGGATTCATGATTTACCTGCTCTTGGTATTTTAAGTGGAAGAACAGTTCATGGCTACAATGGATGTGTTGTCTGCGCAGAAAAAACTCGATGTACTCATATGGGCCTAGGATTTAGGAAGGTAGTGTACACTAACTATCGGATTTTCCTCAAGAGCAGGCACACCTTTAGGGATGGGAAATTCTTGGGATTGGACAAAGATGAGAGAAAGTTGGCGCCAAAGAGACTAACTAACGATGAGTCGCTCGAGTTGTTGAAAGATGTTCATTACATACCTGGTAAGACCCAAAAACGCAAGGCTGGTAAAAGAAAGAGATACGTGTCTGATGATGAGACTGAGACTGAGGTTGAGGATGATTATGAGTTAGAGGATGGTGGTATTGATGAGAGGGATAATTCTGGTTTGGAAACAGGTATTTTCAATAGGAAGTGTTGTTTTTGGGAACTTGAGTCGTATAGCAATCTGGGTATATTTCATTCTATCGACGTGATGCACACGGAAAAGAACGTCATGGAACACATTTATCACGCTCTCTTTGATGATGGAAGTAAGGCTCAAAGGTTATGGAATAATCGTGATGAATTCCGTGAGAAAAAGCTCCACATTGGAGAGTGGAAAGCGAAGAAATTTAAGAATGTGGTAGTAAACACCCCGGTGTGGGTTTTGTCTAAAGAAGAGCAGAAATTTTTTTGCCAGATCATTAGAAATCTGAAATTCCCTTCAGGTTTTTGCTCAAACTTGAGCAACAATGTGAGTGGGGATATGTTGCTGAGCTTAAAATCTCATGACTATCATATTTTGATTGAGTACTTGCTACCTGCTCTGCTTCAACATGCCTTTCCTGGACATAAACACCTTCGAATTGCACTTCAGCAAGTCAGTTTGTATTTTAGATTGCTGTGCTCTAAGGTCGTTAAAATAGAAGATCTGAGCCAGGCTAAGTGGATGATTGCAGAGGCCATGTGCGTGCTCGAAAAGTATTTCCCAGCTTCATTTTTTGATATAAGCGTGCACAGCATGGTTCATCTGGCTGAAGAAGCCTTGGTTTGTGGACCGGTTAGGTTCCGATGGATGTACCCACTTGAGAGGTGAATTGTCGTTTCACCAATTTACCCTTTCAATTTTTTTGCATTTTTTTGGGAGTTTTGTACTGAAATTTACATGTGCATACTGTATCAGGGCAATGAAGGAGTGCAAAGGCCTTTGCCATAACAAGAGATACATTGAAGCGTCAATTACAAATTCTATCATTCTAAATGAGGCTGTTAGGTATGCAATGGAGCAAGCCAAAGCTAGAGCCAAAGGAGGTCACAAAGCCAATTGGGCTGCCTTTCTGGATGAAGAATCTGATTTCAGCGATGAGGGTTCCATTCTTGGAGATAAAGAAGTTTTGTTGAGCCCTGTTCAATGGGTTCAGATACGTCGGTGGCTAATATTTCAGCGTTGTCAACCGGAACTAGACGATTATTATATGTATTTGTTGTTATATAATTTCTGTTTGTATGGACACTGAATTTCTATTGATAATGGGTTGGTATTAAAAGTATGCTATATATTTATGTTCAGGGATTACCGCACCGACCATTCAGACGTTGGAGTGGACTTGGTCCAGTTTGAAACCGACTTCCTTTCATGGTTGTACAACAAGGTATGCCTTGTAGAACCGGTTTGTCAGAAAAATTTAGGTGGCATTAATTCTGATTTATGGGTTTTCTGCGCTTTCGCAGCTTAGGGATGAACAGAATATGGATGGTCTCCTGTGGGATTACCTTAAAGGTCCGGACGAGGTAAGGGAGATTGAAAGATACCGTGTGAATGGATATGTTTTTTGTTCCCAAGCTTTTGAGGCCAAGCTTAGGACCCAGGATAGTGGTGTTACCATGGAAGCAGACACAACTTTTAGGAGCAAAAGAACTGATAAAGAGCCCGTGACTGTGAAAGCCAGGTGGTATGGGGTGATCCAGCAAATCCTACAGTTGAACTATGGTTCATTTAAAGAAGATGTGTTTTACTGTGATTGGGTGAAGGTGGAGACTGGAGTCAAGATGTGTAAGGATTCAGATTATCCTCTGGTCAATCTGTCAAGAATGAAGAAGAAAAATGCTATCACAGACGAGCCCGTGATTCTCGCGGAACAGGCTACCCAAGTCTTTTATTCCCAGGATTTGAAAGAGCCAGCCTACTGGGTTCCTATGCATCCCTCCAGAAGACTAACTATCAGTGTAGACAGTGCAGATGTACCAGCTGAAGGCAGTTTTCAAGATATTTTAGCGAAAGAACCACATCTTCGAGCTTTGCTCACCTATTGGAGCAACCCTGAGAATTTGAAATAATCTGTACGTTTCCCTCTACTTTTGCTTACAGTTTCACACCCCTTGTTGTTGGTTTGTAACTTTTAAGGTTTGTTCTATGCTTAGCTAACTCTGTTGACAATTGATTTACACTTGGTTTACACTTTTGCTTATCTTTTAAGGTTTGTTCTAGTCTTTTTACACTTGGTTTACACTTCGTTTATTCCACCCCAATGCTAACACACACATTATATTTACACCCCGGTGGGTACCACCAAACATCATCTTCTTTACTACTACTATTTTAGTGCTAAAGAACAAACACACCTTTCATTAAAGATCTGCTGCTTTTGGAAGCACTCACTTTCTCTCTCAGACAAGAATATTCAGACTTTAAGGAGATTCAGGGCTTGATTAAGGAGAAAATCTATTTCTCTCTATTTGAGCCGAATATTCAGCCTTCATCAATCTCTTTTTCGAAAAGGTAAGGTCTTTACTTTTGGGTCCTTTACTTTTCAACTGCCTTTGCATGTTGCATGGTGAATCCGTTAGTAATAAATGAAGTTAAATGCTAACTTTGATGTGGAATCATGATACCTGGTGTGAAATCAAGATGCATGAAGTGAAATTTTGTTATGTTGGTCTATTTCTACTCACTCAATGCTTTTAGTGCTGCTCTGTTTAATTAGATTTTTAATTAACAAATTAGATGAAATCATGACATGGGTTTAGTTTGGTTTACGTTATTATGATCTCCAGATGTGTTTGATTTCAGTATTGTTTTTATGAAAATTTTAGGGTTTTGGTCTGTTTCAAATGTCCAGTATTGATGTCGTTGATCAAGCTGTTTATATTAATTTGAATATAATGCTGTTTATATTAATTTGAATGTATGAATGTGTATGAAAAAAATTTAGGATATGGCATCGAATAGCCAACAATACTCAGAAGCAAAACGTAACAGAAAGGGGAAAAGAAAAAGGTCCGACTCTGCGGAGCAGAGGAGCTCCGAACATTCTGATGCTACTTCACATCCGTTCAATCCGTTGATTGCTTTCAACAACATTATATATAGATGCATCTTGGATCAAGCAAAAGAGATTCTCAAGCGTGCTTCCGATTATGTCGGTTGTTTGGAAGTAGGCCAGAGAATTAAGCATGACAGGGAGGAAGAGAGCAAGAAACGCAGAAGAGAGCAGGAGGATGATTCTGAGCTTGAAGAGTACCAAAGGAGGGTGCGAAGAGAAGCCCAGATGCAGCGTCAGCTTATAGAAATGGAAACGGCGCCACCCGCTGAAGGTATACCCTCCGATGATGATGCGGAGGAAGCAGAACCTAAACCCCTAGTAGAAGAAGAAGAAGAAGAAGAAGAAGAACATGTACATGAAGCAGACCCTTTTCGTGTGGGAAACTTTATTGATGAGCTGGTGGCTGCTGATGAGGAGCAAGAATTCAGGGTGGATGATTGGTTAGACTTACGGATGGGGGTAGTGGATGATGTGGGTGTTGTTGATTCTGCTGTTGCTACTGGTACTGCTGTTGTTGCTTTTATTGATGAGGAAGAAGAAGAAGAAGAAGAAAAAGAAGATGAGGAAGAAACTGGGGATGAGGAAGAAGATTCTGACGAGGAGGAGGAAGAACCTGCTGATGAGGAAGAAGAACCTGCTGATGAGGAAGATTCCGAGGAGGAAGATCCCGATTATGTCGAAGATAATGAACAAAGTGATATTGTTAATGGGGATGAGGATGATGAGGATGGGGACTCGGGTTCAGAGAGTTCCTATTATTGATATTTGTGTGTGTGAACATAATTTTTTGTATATTTTGGGATATTTTGGGGAAACTGGTTGTGTTACCAGTAGTTATGGATATGGCGCACACACTGAAACTCTTAATTCTGATTGTGTGTGCGCTTTCATAACTGTGATTACACTAGATACTCTTAGCTCTGATTGTATCAACTCTGACCCATTTTTTGTTTCGTCAGAGTTGTATTCAGAACTGGAAGTTCATTTTTTTTGTTTCTTGAGTCAGATACTCTGGCAGAAATATGCAGGAAAACTGGAAGTCAGCTTAATGTAAATCAGTCTTTTTTGTTTCTTGAGTCAGAATATGTTTTCAGATATCCCTGCTATCAGCTTAATGTAAATCAGTGAAAATCGGTTATCTTATAAATCCTTTGCTCAGTAATGTAATTTTCTTTTCGTTTAAAAAACAAAACTGCTGCTTTAGGCCTAAGGGGTTTGGGAGAAAAAACAATGAAACTGTCCTAGTGGCATATAGGTCCATAGGAAAAAACAATAAAACCGTCTCAGACATCACTTTTTTCCAACGGAAACAACAAAACCGTCTATACCTTACTATTTACCACAGCCATTCGGGATTTGAAATGGAGTTCAAAGGAAGATTGTAACTCTCACTTGCCCACAATGGGTTCTTTTATGGTT
>JAJJMA010085940.1:0-17079 GCA_023529015.1 Papaver nudicaule
AGATATGTTGTAGCTGCTGACTACGGATTCATCAACAAGAGTTTAATGAACACATCAAGACTCAAGGGAGAAGTTGAAGAATTCAAGAAATCAAGAGATACATTTGGTTAGTACTTCATTGTATATTATTTGAATCCATATGTAAATTGGTTTTGTCACTAAAATTGACAAAGGGGGAGATTGTTAGAACATTGTCTGGTCAAACCCACTAGTGTTGGTATGTCAAGCTAGTTGTCAGTTTTAGGTGACAAAACTCAATTCTTGATTTAGCCTACTAGAGTTTAGATTTCGGAATTGGGATATAGACAAAGTAGTAGAGACCTTGAAGACGAAGACTGTGAAGACAAAGAAGGCATCAATTATTCTTCATCGACAAAAGGTTAGTAGGAGTTATGAATTTATGGAAATTCTTCTATTCTACTTTCTCTATTCTTTCGAAATATAGTCGACTACTTTAGTAGCGATAATAGTGATTGAGATCGTATTCTTGTCTAACGTGGCCTTGTGTCATGACCAGTGTTTGTTCCCACAAATAATGTGAGTACAAGAATGAATGAGATAGATTTGGTGCCATGTATCCATTACAATGGTTTGCTTGCAAATCATTAGTTGGATATGGATGAATCTAAAGGAGTACTCTTGAGCAAATAGTCCATGGATTACAGCTGAGGACGTACACACGTCTAAGTCCTGGTAAGCCCAGAACTTCCAGCGGAATCCAGATTTGACGAAATCTGACAGGCGCACGGTTCACGAACCGGTTCGCAAACCAGAAACTCGGATTTCTTCTGAGTTCCAAAGTGACTGAACATTTCGCGAACTAGGACGCGAAACCAATGTCGGTTACTTTGCTGGTGTCGGATTTAGTGGATATTCTTTCAGAATTTCACTTGAGTCAAACTCTAAACTCCTTTATCTCTTAGGTGGACTTGTATATCACATAATATCTTTTGTGGTCCATCTAACGATCCTCAATGAGTCAATAAGATAAGATTATCTCTGGTCTGTTGGATTCTATCTTGAAGTGTTTTTGAGCTAACAAAACACTTGGCAGATAAATGATAAAAAGAATTCCAATTGAGATTAATCTCTATTACTTGGTTATCAAGTTTAGGGTTTCCTTAACTTGTGGGACAAGTAATTGATTGATTTATTCCAAAGAAACCTATCTTATTGAATGCTATAAATAGAGGTGTCTACGGACAAATACCCCAAGCATCAAGCATACGTGAAGGTCCTTACGAAAGGTAGCGTAAACTCTTTTCACTTTGGTGAACGCTTGTTGTGGTATAGTCATCGTCTATAGGTTGCAGCTCCTCTGGGAACTCCCTACGACTATAAAAGACTTCTCTTGAGAGTTGGGAAGCACAGGTAGGAGATTGAGATCATATTTGGTTGAAATCGGATTAACCTGTAACCTTGGTAACCTGATCACATTCTTGTCTATTTCATAGTTCGTCTCTTCTGCAATACGGTTATTCAAGAACTGATACGTTACACACAAGGTTGAAAGGTAGCAACGCACGGCTGCACTCGGTGTTGTAAGACCTAGTTAGCTCCAGTTATACAAGTTTCTTAAGTGATTCTTCGTGTATAACTGAGGTAGAGACAAATTGGGCATAGCTTAATCGGTTTGCTTGTCAGCCATGATTTGTGAAGTAGATTTCCGTATGACCTGGATTTAATCATCCGAAGGAAGTCAACTTGTGTGTGGTAAACTGATAGAGGACAGTTAGACCATACGTCAACAATTAGGTTGCAAAGCCAGTATTGCTGACACAAGCCTTTGACATCGGTCAAAGCAATGTAAAGGACGTCAGCTGGGGGAATCAAGTGTGTGACAATCTGTGGGGGATCTAGAGACGTAAGGAGTGCGACAGTAGCCAATTCGCTTGGAGGGCTGGAGTTGGTCTCTGCTACATCCCAGACCGAAGTCTTATAGTAGGATAGTGTTTGTAGTCAGTTTGTACTGGGCGGTGTTCAATCTGGACGAGGTCCCGCGGTTTTTCTGCAAGGCAGTTTCCTCGTTAAAAAAATCTCTGGTGCCTTGTGTGCTTTTACTTTCTGCATTATATCTCTGATTATATAATTAAAGCACCAAGTAGTACGTTATTCAATAACCGAAGAGTTTAACTCCAAAGTCCCAACTTTGTCGAGTTGATCCCCAAGATCACAACTCCGGTTATCTAGGTTTGGATATTGAATTTTGAGATCGTCCAAACTTAAACCATAAGACTCATGAGCCCAAACGAAAAGTTGGTTGTATTTCGGTACCCCTCCTTTTTCAAAGTGGACCCCACATTATGTGTACGAGTAGAAAATCTGCATAAGTACTCAAGGTATCACATCCATCAGATCTACTCATACATACAGTAATCAGTTGAGATTCAGTGGTACGAAGACCACAAGTACAGCACCGAAGGTACTATGAACAGTAAATAAAGACCAAACTTATCAGAGTAAAGGCAAAATATAAGAAGACTTTTATGTATTTCGATGTTGTGATTACATGAATATAATCCTAAGGAACCAGAGGAGATAACAAACCTAATCTCTCTCTTGCTACTTAGGCTCAACCAAACAAGAATCCAACCCTTACAACGTTTTCCAAGCTCGCCTTATATAGGCCAAGCTTGGGTGGTTTACAGCTAATAAGGACAAACGACTCAATCGTGATGGTGTCAGTTCTTGTCGAGTAAGGCGGTTTATTCGCTGTCGTTCCGAGGTTGAGTCTGAGGCTTCGGTCCCTCGTCGTGATCCGAATCCCTTTCTCGCCGAGTCTTCGCCTCGTTCATGTGTAACTGCTTCTCCTTTATGCGGGTCCGAGATCTCGCTACAAATCTTCTCGGCGTGGTTTGGCTTCTTCGGTGCGAGACACGTGTTCCGAGGGGTTTTACCCCCTACATTATGAGGTGAGGTAACCATAACATTAGGATTTTGGGACGTGATATGATTCACTTTTTGGGTTGTGGGGCCAGCAGAGGTGATGCCGCCACTAGTTTGGAGATTGGTGGCCCCACTTATAACAGATGAGGTTGTGGGACCACTGGTGATATTTGGAGAGTTTGTGTTCTCTGAACTCTGCTTCCTAGTTTCAACCATCTTTTCTTACAACTGAGATAATGACCTCCCACTGTGGTCGCCAAATGTTTTAGGTGTAAAACAATAAAGAGAATCTGAGGGGTAAAGTGTGAAGTTGTAATGGTATTCGAGAGGTCAAGATCGAACAAGACTCGCCTAAACCAAAAAAATTTCGTTCGAGTATTGCTTCAGTTACAAGAAGAGGAAATAGAGTTGGTTTAAGGGAGGGAAGCAGAGAAAGATGAGATCAGAGAATTGCTATGATTTCTGTGATGTTATGAATAAAGTTGCTAAAAGAATGGATATTCAGTTCTCACTAGATATTGAATGTTGAATGAGAAGAGTTAATCAATTATCGATGAGATGAATTGATTGCACTACGCTGAATTGAACTGTTTGTTCTATTCCTTCTTTCCAAACTGGTCGAGTGACCTATTTATAGCAATAGAATTCCAACTGATCTCGTAAGAAGTGGAAGAAGTGGAAGAGTGGGAGTGTGGAGTAAGTGGGACCAGTTGTTAAGAGTCTTGCGCCTAATATTAGGGAAGACTAACAACCCACTTTCTCATCCCCTCTTTTCAGCAACGTTCACACGACTTAGCTTTCTTTCCCGTTGAGTGATTGAGTCGTTGCAATCACACGTGTCGTAGACCGCCAAACCATAACCCTAAAGAATATCCCCCCATATAACTTACTTGATTCTCGTAAGGTTTGTTAAGTGTTAAATATTTGTTAAGTCAAAGATGACTGAGTGCAAACGTACCAATTACTGGTAAACTTAGAACTTTGCATAAAAATAGAGAATTAAGCGATAAGCTTGTGTATCTCTTTTAGGCTTGGCCTAATGATTGAGCCGGGCAATCGACATTTAAACTAATGAGAATAGTCTAAGGATTGAGCTATGCAATCGCCATTTAGACTGAGGGGAATTCAGCAACCCTCTGTGGCAATGGTCAAGTAAATATGACTCTTCGTATGCCATAAATATGAGAAATTGGCTTGTGGCATATAATGCACCAATTCCCTGAGTAATAGAGACATATGAATGTCTAAAATAATAATAATTCATACCCATGAGCCACGATTAAGAAATGTAGCACTGATTATAGAAGCAAGTCTATAATCAGGAGAAAAGTCAGGTTATGCTAACACAGCGTAGCCACAACCAAAAATGCATGAGCATTGCCAATTCAAGGCCTAAATATAGGACACACGAATGATAATAATCTATATTACATAGCATAACAATCTTATTAGGAAGTTGGCTATAGGATGTATAGGGATGAACCATAACATTACGTCATATTCAGATTTCTAGACAGTTTGCACGTTTCTTACTCTAAAAATTTCCCAGGCCAGCTTATATTTTCTACAATTATGAAATTTTAAAAATGTCATGGGAAACTCGCTGATGAACAATTTTTATGAAGGAAGCTTATCCTGAATCCTTACGGATTAGCCCGTGTCGATCGTTCTTTGAAGTAATTCGTAATCTGTCAGATTTCCGAATTTGATTAGGAAACTAGAATATCATGGATTCAATAAAGACCATAACCATCTAGAACTTGGATCAGTGGGACCCATAAGTAGAGGTATCTCAAAGACTAAGAAGTGGGACACTCAATCTATGGCGTGTGATAAAAGTGGGCTATAGTATTGTTTTATAGCCAACCTATAAAAGTAGGGTCTACAAGAGTTGCACCAGCAATAAAAGTGGGGTTGTGGCAAGAGTCACGGCCAAGAGATGAAAGTGGGGCCGTGACAAGAGTCACGGCCAAGAGGGAAAAGTGGGGCCATGGCAACAACCACGACCAAGCTACAAAAGTGGGCCATAACATGAGCTATGGCCGAGTAATACAAGTGGGTCATAGCGTGCGCTATGACCTAGCCACAAAATTGTGGCCGTGGCTAAGAATGTGGGACATGGTGCTAACCATGACCAAGCTATAAAAGTGGGGCCGCAGCTTAAGCTACGGCCAAGCCAATAATATGGGACATGGTGCTAACCATGACCAAGCTATAAAAGTGGGGTCGCAGCCTGCCAAGCCAATAATGTGGGACATGGTGCTAACCATGACCAAGCTATAAAAGTGGGGCCGCATCCTAAGCTACAGCCAAGCCAATAAAGTGGGACCATGATATCGGGTATGGCCAACCAAAGAAAGTGGGACCAGACCTAAATCATAGCCAAGCAATAAAAGTGGGGCCGTGGCATGACCCACGTCCAAGCAACAAGAGTGGGGCCATAATACAAGCTATGGCCTTGTAATAAAGTGGGGCCGTGGCTTGAGCCACGACCAAAGTATAAAAGGGAAATGCCAGGATGGGATGGCCGTGTATCCCAAGATGGGATGGGCGTGTAGGCCTAAGGTGGGACGCGCAAGGAGTTGGCCGTGTAGGCTAATGACCTTGTAGGCCAAGGTTAGGCGCATAGGCTAGGGTGGATGCATGTAGGCTAGGGACGTGGACCAGGGAACTAATCTATGGCCGTGAAAGATCAAAAATATAGCCATGGTGGCCAATTCTCTTATCCCTACTATAAATAAATTCATACCTTGCCTTGAGCCATTCACCTGACAACGCCAAGAGATGCCAGAAATTGGTGCAAAATTACTCTTGCGACCTCCTCGCCAAAAACCACCATCAACACCATCGAACCACGCCAAAGCTTCATCCTTTAGAGTACCCGGAAATGATAAACACATTATTGGGTCTGACCCTGTCCAAGCTTGTAAATCCCTTATATAACACTTCAAATGCTGAGATGGATCTCCCAAACCGTCGAAGAATGATGTGAAAGATGGCTTGGTAAACCTTTTAGATACATAGCCATAAGTAATCTGATCTACAAATGGCGTCCGCTTTGCCTCTGTGATGGCTGTGGCCAGCTTATCTTCCTTCGGCGTATCAATCAATCCGCCAACTGCTTTTCATTCGGCGTAACTCTTTTTTCACCATGTCATTCACTCCATCCAATTTGTCTGACTAGGCGTAGCTTTCCTAATGTCGTTTAATTCCTCCATTCCTGATACTCTCATCTTCCTTTTTTTGCTGTGGATGCAGCGACTTCTGCCTTTTTAGATTTGCTTCTTTCAGTACTGCGAGTTGTGTGAGTTGAGCGACTTCTGCTACGACATTCCATTAATTGTTTATTTTGTTCCGCTAACTGTCGATGACTTTGAAGGATAAGCTCCATCTGAGTTTGCATCTGTAGTTGCATTTGAGCTTCATTTATAGTGCTCTGCTCAAATAATTTCTTCAACATATCCTCTGTATTGCTAGTGGTTCCTGCTTTACCCTCTGAAACTGTTATTGGTGATGTCTTCGACATTCCAGCAATTGCTGTTACTGTGCTGTCACCGCCAACACCTGTTGAACTTCTGCCATCTATCATATGACCATTGCCAACTGCTTTTGAGGCTAAACCATTTGTATTGGGGCTACCATCTAGTGCTCTTGATAGTCCTTCAACTGCATGAGAAGTACCGCCAGCAATAGTTGCTTCCTTAGTTGCGCCAACATCCACACCTTACCCTTTCTTTGAATATTGACCTCTGTCTCATCCTCTTCTTCTGGTATCCCATCAAGCTGAGTTATATCCTCCACTATTACATTATCCTGGGATGCTGACTGCTGCTGTTGTGCCGCTGATCGTTGGGGTACTGACTGCTGATGTTGTGCCGCTAACTGTTGGGCTGCTGACTGTCGTTGTTGTGCCGCTAACTGTTGGGCTGCTGACTGTTGTTTTTGTGCCGCTAATTGTTGGGCTGTTGACTGTTGTTGTTGTGCCGCTAACTGTTGGGCTGCTGACTACTGTTGTTGTTCCGCTAACTGTTGGGCTGTTGACTGCTGACCTGAAGTGCTGCTCAAGAAGAAGTCATGTGCGAAATCCAATGGTGGCACCGCTGAACTCCTGGTGTTATGCCGATTGGGGAAGACCAGCGGCTGAGCTGAAATGGGAAACTTAGGAGACTTGCTTGTTGATGCCGTACTTCCTTTTCGTCTGGACGCCATTCGTTAACCCTGTGCAAAAAACAACACAAGCACTTCCTGACAGTATTAAGCTAGTTGTACTGTTAGCAAATGCCAAACTGGTTAGTGGAGGTGGTTGAGAAATTTTGCAGAGTGCAGCTAAGAAACAGACAAAAAATGTAGACAGAAGTGTACTATTGACAGAGCATGGCCTAATCATGTCGGCAATTGTTCAAAGACCTAACTTTTGAGAACCCTAAGGAATCTAAAAACACCAAAGATGTCATTAATCTTTGCAATATCCCCTTCTATTTTATAGCTTCATCTATGTTTGATCCATTGAAGCTATAAATAGTGGTGTCTAAGGACGAAAACCGCAAGCATCAAGTATACGTGAAGATTCCTTTTGGAAGAGATCGTAAAACTCTTTTCACTTCGGTGAATGCTTGTTGTGGTATAATCATCCTCTATTAGGTAGCAGTTCCTCTTGGGATTTACCTACGACTATAAAGACTCTCTTGAGAGTTGGGAAGCACAGGTAGGAGATTGAGACCTTAGTGGTTGAAATCGGAGTAACCTGTAACTTTGGTAACCTGATCACGTTCTTGTCTATTCTACGGTCCTTCTCTTCTGATATAAGGTCATTCAAGAACTGATACGTTACATACAGGGTTTTGAAATAAGCAACGCACGGCTGCACTCGGTGTTGTAAGACCTAGTTAGCTCCAGTTGTATAAGTTTCTTAAGTGATTCTTTGTGTACAACTGAGGTAGAGACAAGTTGGGCATAGTTTACTCGGTTTACTTGTCAGCCCCCGCTTGTAAGTAGATTTCCGTATGACCTGGAAAAATCCGAAGGAAGTCACTTTGTGTATGTCAAACTGATAGAGGAAAGTTCAAACATACAGTTGATAATTGAGGTTGCAAAGCCGAAATTGTTGACACAAGCCTTTAACAGCGGTTAAAGCAACTCCTAGGCCTGTAAAGACGTCAGCTAGGGGAATCAAGTGTGTGACGATCTGTGGGGGATCTAGAGACGTAAGGAGTGCGACAGTAGCCAGTTCGCTTGGAGGGTGGAATTGGTCTCTGCTACATCCCAGACCGAAGTCTTATATTAGGCTAGTGTTTGTAGACAGTTTGTACTATGCGGTGTTCAATCTGGACGAGGTCCCGAGGTTTTTCTACAAGTCGTAGTTTCATCGTTAAAAAAATCTCTGATGTCTTGTGTGCTTTACTTTCCGCATTATATTCTCTGATTATATAATTAAAGCAAACACAAGAAGTACGTTATTATAAACCTGATCGTTGTCCTCAATCCATCCCTTGGATTTACCAAAACCCTGTCTTGCGTTGGACTAATCCTTGTGATCCAAACTCAGGTTAACAGGTCTGGATATTGATTTTTGAGATCGTCCAGATCTAACCATAAGTCTCACGAGCCCAAACGAAAATTTGGTTGTATTTCTGTACCCCTGCTTTTGCAGATCTCCACCGAAGGTTTTGCGATACAGAATTCCCACATGAAAAACGAACCTTGCTGCACGTCTTTTCAACCTTTCTGCATCTTCCTTTTCAGTAGGTAGAATATTATCCCGGAGGTGTCGGATGTAAGGTTCACACCAATCCCCGACGGGATGTATCATTAAGGCCTCAGAATGATTCACAGCGGATTGACACTTACTGCAGGACCCTTGTATTTTTCTAGATTGAGCCTCCATGGTGGGCCAGTAATATCCCAACCGTTGGAGTCGCCTGTAAAGAGTGACTACTAGACTTTGTCCACATATTTCCTCATGGACGTGATGAAGTCGTTGTTGAGCATCAACGTCTCCAAGGCATCTGGATAGAGATCCTTCTGAGTTCCTGTGATAAAGTATCCCGTGCAATAAGAAGAAGTTCTTCAAGTCTTTGAGGCGAACCTTCCTTTCAGGTGACGACCGAGTAAGTTCATCAATGATAGGTGTCCTCAAATCATGTATCTCTGGCTTGTTAGCTTGCGCCAACCAGGTTGACGAAAGCGTACGCTTCTGTACGGTGAGAGTCGTCTCCGTACCTTCGAATTGTAACTTCAAGGCCAATGTTGCTAAACAATCAGCATTCCTATTGTTAGTTCGGCCTGTGTGAATGATGACAGCTTCATAAAAACGAGTTAGCAGTCTCTGTGCTTCGGCTCGATAAGGGGCAAAAGTAACTTCCTTCAACGAGTAAACACCATTCATTTGATTTACCATTAACTTGGAGTCACCTCTAATTTATAGATTAGTTGCTCCTGCTTGTTCATCTAAAGATAATCCTAGCAGAAAAGCTTCATATTCCGCCGAGTTGTTGTTACACCGAAAATCTAATTTGAATGAATGTGAAAACACTTCGCCGGCAGGGGAAACCAATACTATTCCAGCTCCTCCAGTATTGTTACTCGGTGTAGGGGAGCCATCAAAATATAACAACCAAGTATCTTCCTTTACCAAGGATATTTCTGGGATTTCTCCTGGTACTTCCTTGTGCAAAGCAGTAGTATCCTCTCCCGGGAAAGCCGCAAGTAGGTCTGCAACAGCTTGGCCTTTTATTGCCTTCGGGGCCACACAAGCAATGTCAAATTCTGACATTTTTAATAACTAACGGGCTGGCCTTCCTAGTACGGCCGACTTTGATAAGAGGAATCTTATGGGGTCCGCTTTTGTGATTAGCACGACCCTGATAATGCCTGAACTTCTGGATAGCAAAGACTAAAGATAGACATGCCTTTTCTACGTTGGGTAACGGAGTTCAGCATTCTTTAGAGTACGACTGATGTAATATACCGGATACTCAACAATATCGTCTCCTTCTTGTGTGAGGAGTGCCCCAATAGCAGTGTCGCTGGATGCCGTATAAATAAGTAAAGGACGCCCCTGCACTGGTGCTTTCATTACTGCTGGTGATAGTAGCAATTGTTGGATCTTCCTAAATGCCTCTTCTTGAACAGGAGACCATACGAAATCTGCTCCTTTCTTTAGTAAAGGGAAGAACGAAACCACAAATTGGGCTAGGCCAGGAATCAACCTTCGTATGTAAGAGACTTTTTCCATGAAGCTCTTGAGTTCTTTTACCGTCTTTGGTGGTGGCATGGTGTCATTGCTTGCGTTTTGGTAGGGTTCACATTGATTCCCTCCTCAGTTATTTAAAAACCCAAAAATTTGCCTGAGGAAACTCCAAAAGCACACTTTAAAGGGTTCATCCTTAGTTTGTACTCCCTGCATCTGTCGAACACTTGCCTCAACACTTCTAAGTGAGACGCTCGTGTCTTGGATTTGACCACAATGTCGTCCACATAATCTTCAATTTGCTTATGCATCATATCATGGAATATCGTTGTCATGGCCTGCTAATAAGTAACACCTGCATTCTTGAGTCCAAAGGGCATCAGTATAATGAAAATTTCCAATTGGAGTTCGGAAAGCGGTCTTACTTGCATCTGTATCATACATCTTGATTTGATTATAACCGTTGTAACCATCCATGAATGAGAATATAGCATGGCCGCAGGTAGCATCTACCAACATGTCGATGTTGGGTAACGGGAAATCATCTTTGGGGCGACACTTGTTCAAATCTCTGAAGTCTACGCAACATCTGATTTGACCATTTTTCTTCTTGACTGGTACCACGTTAGCTAGCCAAGTAGCATGATGAATGGTTTTGATGAATCCCACAGAGAGTAATTTTTGAATCTCGATTTCGATTTGTTCTTCTATCTCATGTCGAAAATGACGTGGTTGTTGCTTCACTGTCTTAGAACCAGGTAAAATGTGAAGATGATGTGTCAACAACTTATCATCCAGCCCGGGCATCTCTTCGTAGGTCCAAGCAAAAACATCCTGATATTCTTTGAGAAGATTAACCAAGGCTTCACGCTCCTCCGTTGATAAGGACGAGCTAACAGAGATAATTCTAGGAACCTCTTCCGTCCCTATGTTGACGGTTTCAAGAGCATCAGTGGTAGAATGGGACCCATCTTGTAGTTGTGGCGGGGCTTCCTGAATTTCTCCTTCTGAAGATCCTTCATTTTGATAACATTTTTCGATACGGGGAGGTTTTCCGCCACCCTCCCCTGTTAATTGCTAACATTTCCGTTGTGAGTAGATGGTTCTACCTTCAGCGTCATATTGAGTAGTGAAATTGTAACTTCTTTTTGAATAAGGTGGACATGGGATGTGATCGAACCATACCTAGGAAGTCCTGACGAAGCAGGCATGCCTTCCATGTTTTCCTCAGCAGGCGTGGGGGGAGGTGGTTTAGTCGCCTTCGGCTCGAAGAACTCCACTTCATATATTGGTGAATATGGAGATGCCGACGCTACAACACGAATAATCTCCTTCTCAAGCACTGCCTTCATACATTGGTGATAGGTGGATGGTAGAACTTTGTTGTCGTGAATCCAGGGACGTCCCAAGATCATGTGGTAATCGGGCTCTTTCTCAATGACATGAAATTTTACCCTTGATTGGATTGGTCCCACCTTTAGATCTAGATTGACATACCCGTAAGTATTAGTCTTATTTCCTTCAAAATCTTTCATTACAACAGGATGATGCACGATTTGATTCTTCGGAACTCTGGTAGTATGGAGGGTCTTCAGAGTTATGATGTTGGCGGCATGTCCAGTATCAATCAAAGCTCTCTTGAATTCTACGTTCTTGACGTGCGTCGTAACATATAAAGCCCGATTATGACCTTCTTCGGCCATCATGTCTTCTTTTGTGAAAGTAATATCTTTTACCATGGGATCTGATACAAGAGACATCTCTGAAACTTTTAGTGAGGGTGGAATTAAATCCGCGCTGAAGGCAATGCGATTGAGAGCATCAAAAGTATCTACCCGCTGTCCTCTTGAAAAGTGTAATAACTTACACAAATTCTCGATAGCTTCCTGGCTCACAGGCTTTTCATAAGTGGTGAAACTCTGGACATGTTGAGGTTGGCGAGAAGACTCATCGTACGTGTCTTCAGTCCCTAGTCCCCTGTTGACAGAATCATCTCCAACATTGGCGGGTTGTTCAGCTATTGCGTAGAGCCGTGGGAAAGTGCAGGGTCGAAATTTCTCCATTAATTTTTGATGACGTGGTTCCATTCCTCCTATGCAAATCCCCACCATTTGTGACTCATCCATCTCTTCACCGTGATAATCTAAAGCCTTGGCCCTGAATCTTTTTATGAAATCATCTGGATTTTCCTTTTTCCTTGACAAATCTTTGCCAGATCTGAAATAGTAACTTGTCTTGGAACAAGAGTATTAATCGTAGTTGCATGGGTGGTCCCCACAGGTGTGGTGGTGGTTCCCACGACATGAGCAGATGTAACTTTTGTAGTAACAGTTGGAGAAACAATATTGTTAACGTTTTGGGTGGTGGGACCAGCAGAGGGTGTGCTGACGCTACTGATTTGGAGAGTAGTATCCCCACTTGTAACATATGGGGTTGTGGGACCACTTGTAATGTGTGAAGATTTAATATTCTCTGAACTCTGCCTCCTAGTTTCAACCATTTTTCTTATAACTGAGACAATGACCTCCCACTGTGGTTGCCAAATGTTTTAGGTGTAAAACAATAAAGAGAATCTGAGGGGTAAAGTGTGAAGTTATAACGGTATTCGAGAGGTCAAAATCGAACAAGACTCGCCTAAACAAAGAAATGGCCGTTCGAGCATTGCTTCAGTTACAAGAAGAGGAAATATGGTTGGTTTAAGGGAGGGAAGCCAAGAAAGATGAGATCAGAGAATTGATATGATTACTGTGATGGAGTGAATAAAGTTGCTAAAATAATGCTTAAGGAAGCAAGAATGGATATTCAGTTCTCACTAGATGTTGAATGTTGAATGAGAATAGTTAATCAATTATCAATGAGATGAACTAATTTGTACCGCACTAAATTGATTCTGATGAACCTGATTTCCCAAACTGGTCGAGTGACCTATTTATAGCAATAGAATTCCAACTGATCTCGTAAGAAGTGGAAGAAGTGGAAGAGTGTGAGAGTGGAGTAAGTGGGGTCACCTGTTAAGAGTCTTGCGCCTAATAATTAGGGAAGACTAACAACCCACTTTCTCATCCCATCTTTCTAGCAACGTTCACACGACTTAGTTTCTTTCCCGTTGAGTGATTGAGCCGTCGCAATCATACGTGTCGTAGACCGCTAGCCAAAACCCTAAAGAATATCGCCCCTTGTAACTTACTTGATTCTCGGAAGATTTGTTAAGTCAAAGATGACTAACTGCAAGTCGTACCATTTAGTGTGTTGGTAAACTTAGGACTTTCCAAGTAAAATAGAGAATTAAGCGATAAGCTTGTGTATCTCTTTTAGGCTTTCTCGAGGTGGGTCATTTCTCTCAGAATTGGTCTAAGGATTGAACCGGGCAATCGCCATTTAGACCAATAAGAATAGTCTAAGGATTGAGCTATGCAATCGCCATTTAGACTGAGGGGATTTCAGCAACCCTCTGTGGCAATGGTCAAGTAAATATTACTCTTCGTATGCCATAAATATGAGAAATTGGCTTGTGGCATATAATGCACCAGTTCCCTGAGTAATAGAGACATATGAATGTCTAAAATAATAATAATTCATAGCCATGAGCCACGATTAAGAAATGTAGCACTGATTATAGAAGCAAGTCTATGATCAGGAGAAAAGTCAGGTTATGCTAACACAGCGTAGCCATAACAAAAAATGCATGATTTCCAATTCAAGACCCAAAGGTAGGATACATGAATAATAATAAGCTATCTTACATAGCATAATAGTCTTAGTAGGAAGTCTACTATAGGATGTATAGGGATGGACCATGGCGTTAGGCCATGGTCAGATTTCTAGACAGTTTGCACGTCACTTACTCTAAAAATAGCCCAGGTCAGCCTATATTTCCTAAAATTATGAATTTTTAGTATGTTATAGAAAACTTGCAGATGAACACTTTCAGGAAGGAAGTTTTTCCTAAATCCTTACGGATTTAGACCACATCCATCGTTCTTTACAGTAATTCGTAATCTGTCGGATTTCCGAATTTTATTAGGAAACCAAAACATTATGGATTCTATAATCAATTAGGATTTGGAATGGTAAAGAGGGGCATGCCCTAAATTAAGATTGACTTAAGAATTAAGAAGTGGGACCATGTCATTAGGCTATGGCCGCGTGATAAAAGTGGGCCATATTATTAGACCATGGCCGACCAATAAAAGTGGGGTCGTGGCTCCAAGCTATAAAAATCATGCCACGGCCAAGCTACAAAGATGGGGCCGGCATTAGGCCGCAGCAAACAATAGGCCGTGAGATTTAAGTGGAACCATGGTAGTCCATTCTTTTATCCCTATTGTAAATAAATTCATACCTGCCCTTGAGCCATCCTTGTCGCCTCTCTAAGCCATAGCCAACAATGATGCTAGGAATTGATGCAAAAATTACTCTTGCAACCTTCTCACCAAAAAACCACCATCAACATTTAGTCCCCTTCACAGCATGGAACCGTGAGTGTTCCAGGGTGAGCATATGTTGATGAACAAGTCGACAAAACTTCCTCTTCATATTTAACAGTTCAATGTCACTCTACTGACTTGCGAGTATATCTGATTCAACTCCTTTTATGCAGGCAACAGTTACTCTTGAATTTGAATTTCTAAAACCCTAGAATTCAAACTGCTTCGTGCCTATAAATATATGCATACAGGATGAACACCGTCAACCCATTAATCACACTTTCTTCATTACTTTCGAATATCTCCCTTCATCATGTCAAGTAGCAGCAACAGTGATATTCCTCTGGGTCGATTCACCAAGCGTAAGGCCTGGATTCCCAGCTCTGTAAGTAGTTTTTCATTTGTGCTTTCTCCATATATATTTTTAGAAAGATATTAACTACAAGTTGATTGTATAATGGAAAAGAAAGGGATACCAATACCAGCAACTCACGAAGCAAGGTACTAAGGGTGAATAATCCTCCACTGGTAGATCCCTTTCTTTATCCATCATTGTCGATCAGATTCAAAACATATTTTTACTTATTTATTCCTTGCAGTCTCGCAAGAATAATGTTCGTGCCCCTCTAAGGACAGCTCGTCTTCGGTCGTAGACCTTGAAGATAATGCTCCTACTCTCAATAATATCAGGCATCCATCCATGATTACTGAAGTGGTCATTAATGAACATTTCGGTGCAAATCTCTTTTTCGATCCCCAGATGCAATCCCTATCTCGTGAGCACAAGTCTGTTGGGGGCTTCTTGGTTCAAAGGAAACACGTTTCCCTCTGCGCTAAGATATGGAGGAAGTACGGCCATCTGGCTACTACTCAAGTCATGGGTAAGGATTGTTCACCGGTCTTGGTGTCCATGGTTGCCTTGTTGTTGCCGATGATAACAGAGATGGGACAAGGATCACTGCACAAGGTCACCTTGTCTACCATTCTAAAATGGGAGTTTAATTTCTTCAGCTGAAAATGTTAAGTTCAATGTCGGATGGCTTCGACAACGACTCGAAAAGGTAAAGATGGATCGATTGTCTTTTCTAGCAAATGGCCCCGATCCCAAGATCATTGATGAAGACGAAAAAGCTATTGACAAGGAAGCTGAGAAAGTTAATCAAATTGTGGAAAGCTTAAAAACCTTGGAACATGAAATTGCTGCGAACTTGAAAGCTAGAGAGGAGGCAAGGGAAAAGGAATTGAGAACCTGATAAGGTGTCAAACCTATCAAGAATAATTTCTCGACTCTAAACAACTCAATAAAGATGTAGTAAAGCAAGTCAAGTTCGTTCCACAGGGAGGTGTGAGTTCTAGTTGTTATAAAGTCCAATTCTTGTTTCAAAAAGAGTGAATCAAGGTAACAAAAATATATAAACTGAATTTTGAATCAAATAATAATGATAAAAAGCGATTAAGGAATTCATATCAATCCATGAAACAGAGCATAATCAATTTTAAAAGCATATTTCTCGCAATATCCTACTTGTTACCACCCTAGAATAATTATAAGCTCAACTATCCTAATCAATTCCTTGTGTCACCGGATACGGAAGTACTCGATTACCGGATTCTAATCAATTAGAACACCTAAAATAAGCTCTTCAAGTGATTCAAATCAAAAGCATTAGACTCTATGAATTGGGGTAAGACCTAGCGACGCACTCGTAAGCTCGGATTGTGAACTAAGGTAATCTTCTACTTCTCAACGATTTAACAACATCCCGACGTCAATAATCGAGAATTACTACTTGTTGTTATTGATTCTTGACAATTACGGATCAAAGAATCGCTAACTAGCAATAGGGTTATCAACTAGCTACGTGATTGCGCACTCAAGCAACTAGAGAAAAACCCATAAATATTCAAGCACGGTAAAAGATTCACAACAATTAAAAATAAAGGATTGAAATACTTATGCAAATTGATTAAAAATCATGTCTCGGGATGTCAAGTTCATCCCTAATCAAAGATAAACTTAACTACTCATGTTCTTGAAAATAAACAAAATCTTTGAGTAAAAATAAGTTGTTAAAAACTCAAAGATAATAAAGAAAAGCAAACTTAGGTTTCTTGAAGCTTTTCTCCATATCCGGAAACGTGCCAGGAGTTTTTCTTAAAAACTTGCGTGATCCCCACTTCTCCTGGAACTCTGTGTATTTATTCATCTCTCAACCCTAAACCAAACACAATTCTGAGCCCAAACAGAACTGACCCATTACCCTACTCCTGGGCCCAAAAACAGAAAACAGATAAGCCCAGCTTCTCTTTTAAACCTGTCGGATACAGAAATCCGACTGCCTACTCTCCCTCCACACATGTGAACCGTACGCTTGCCATCTCCGTCTTCCTTCTCTGTCGGAAACAATATCCGACAGCACAACTTCAAAACACAGATCACTGATGAACCAAGTTCATCACCAGGAATCCCAATCCGACGCCAAACAATCATTCAGAGAAGATTTCAAGCAAAACCCAATCTTTTAAACACCCATATGAGCTTCAGTTCACCTTCAGTTCTTCAATTTCTTCTGCTGA
>JAJJMA010085957.1:0-15143 GCA_023529015.1 Papaver nudicaule
ACCGAAGTCTTATAGTAGGCTAGTGTTTGTAGTCAGTTTGTACTGGGCGGTGTTCAAACTGGACGAGGTCCCGAGGTTTTTCTGCAAGGCAGTTTCCTCGTTAAAAAAACGTTTGGTGTCTTGTGTGCTTTTACTTTCCGCATTATAGCTCTGATTTATAATTAAAGCACCAAGTAGTACGTTATTGCCTAACTGTCGAGATTACTCCAGTTAGAGGTTTGGATATTGATTTTTGAGATCGTCCAGACTTTAACCATAAGACTCACGAGCCAAAACGAAAAGTTGGTAGTATTTCGGTACCCCTCCTTTTTCAGAGGCCTTCATCAACGAAGATATCATTTCGGAGTGAAGACTTCTCCTCGGATATTAGTTCACTCCTCGAAGTAAAACGAAGCCCTCTCACGAGGCCTTCATCAAAAACAAAGTCCTGCTCACTAAACGAAGGTTTCATCATTAAGCAAAATCAAAATCGCAGAGTGTAGTCCACTCCCCCATACTAAAAAAAACTCTCACGCACAAGTTGAAGACTTACACAAAGAGTGGATACTTAGCCTCCACAATACGAAAAGTTGGATGCTCGATCTCACAACGACGCATCTCAATACATGAAAAGGGGCAAAAATTCACCATCTTAGGAAACAAAATGAAGCATAACCAAAAGTCCACATTTGGTGAGGCGGGCCCAAGCAAACAACCTTTGTTGATCCAAAGTCGAAGACGATGGGGCATGCACCAGCAAAATCCAGGAAACACGAACAAAGCTATACCTACCATGAAAATACAGATACCTCTAAGGAAAAACCAGTGGCTCTATGAGACTTTTTAGTCTATGGCATTTTACCTCATTAAATGGCACTTGGCCTTATAATAAGACCTTTTTGGTCAAGAGCTGTTGGCTCTTATGTTCGGTGATAAGCTCATAAATTCTACATATTTTATTCCCATATTTGCACTCACGAGAACTCGATACTTGGTAATAAATATAGTTTTAAGCATTTTTACAAGAAGATACAAGTGAATCCACAATCCGACAAGAAAACAACTAAAGAAGAAGAAGTACAAGAATTATTGGAGGAAGGCCTACGGTGTTAATAATCTCTACTTGGGGCATCCTAGTTATAAGGAACCAAGCAGCTGGATTAGGGCCATCCCCTATTTGATTTTAAACTGACAGTCGAGTTTTCTCTTTTTCTGTTTCAGTTCAGAGAAAACTTTTCTGTACAACTGTTGCCGCCTGCTTCACCATTCGTCTGTTGCTGCTGATAGCCAAGGGTTTAGACGAATTCATAAGACAAGAAGAACACATCACTTGGGGTTCGAATTTATGATGGTTTTGGGTCAGTTTAGACTAAGAGAACAGGACGGAAAGGAAGATTTGTTTGCTACCATTATTCTCATTTGTGATCAATGAAGAGGTGTTGCCGCTGACGTCGATTGAAGCCAAGAAGGGACAGGAAATAAGTGGTTCAATAAGTCGAGTTTAAATCGGGTTAGGAACGAGTTTGGCTTGGTCGAGAAAACAGGAGAAGAAGAGTGGTTTTGTTGCTTCAAAAGGGTGATTGAATGGCTTGAATTGAGACATGAGTTAGAGTCCTGGAATAAATTAAAAGTGTGGGGTTTTCTGTGTCAATATGAATTGTGCAGGGAACCTGAGTTTGGCAACAAGAAATTGAGCTACAAATGGACTCCGAGTTGATGCTCAAAAGGTGTTTGTGAAAGAATCTGAAGGGCTAATTCGAGTTCAGATGCTACTGGTCCAAGTTACCATGGGTCCTGGTGCTTTGGGGTTAGTCCCGTGGCTCGAAATTTGGTGTGTATTATTCACTGAAAGCGAAGTTGTTGTTCGTGCAGTTCATGGCCGATAAAACATGGATGAGTATTGACTTTTGCCGATGATGTAGAAGGTGAAATACTAGACTGAAGTGCAGTGGTTTGTGGGGATGGTTCGTGTTGATTATGAAAGCAGGGGTACCGAAATACTACCAACTTTTCGTTTGGGCTCGTGAGTCTTATGGTCAGATCTGGACGATCTCAAAAATAAATATCCAGATCTGTTAACCTGAGTTTGGATCACAAGTGATCAGTCCAACGCAAGACAGGGTCTTGGTAAATCCAAGGGATGGATTGAGGACAACGATCAGGTTTATTAATAACGTACTTCTTGTGTTTGCTTTAATTATATAATCAGAAAATATAATGTGGAAAGTAAAACACACAAGACACCAGAGATTTTTTTTAACGAGGAAACTATGACCTGTAGAAAAACCTCGGGACCTCATCAAGATTGAACACCGCACAGTACAAACTGTCTACAAACACTAGCCTACTATAAGACTTCGGTCTGGGATGTAGCAGAGACCAATTCCACCCTCCAAGCAAACTGGCTACTGTCGCACTCCTTACGTCTTTAGATCCCCCACAGATCGTCACGCACTTGATTCCCCTAGATGACGTCCGTTACAGGCCTAGGAGTTGCTTTAACTGCTGTTAAAGGCTTGTGTCAATCATTTCGGCTTTGCAACCTTAATTACCAACTGTATGTTTAAACTGTCCTCTATCAGTTTGACATACACAAAGTGACTTCCTTCGGATTGCTCCAGGTCATACGAAAATCTACTTACAAGCGGGGGCTGACAAGTAAACCGAGTAAACTACGCCCAACTTGTCTCTACCTCAGTTGTAAAAAGAATCACTTAAGAAACTTATACTACTGGAGCTAACTAGGTCTTACAACACCGAGTGCAGTCGTGCGTTGCTTCCTTTCAAACCTATGTGTAACGTATCAGTTCTTGAATGGCCTTATATCAGAAGAGAAGGACCGTAGAATAGACAAGAACGTGATCAGGTTACCAAGGTTACAGGTTACTCTGATTTCAACCACTAAGGTCTCAATCTCCTACCTGTGCTTCCCAACTCTCAAGAGAAGTCTTTATAGTCGTTAGGTAATTCCCACAGAGGAACTGCTACCTAATAGAGGATGACTATACCACAACAAGCGTTCACCGAAGTGAAAAGAGTTTACGATCAATTCCACAGAGAAACTTCACGTATGCTTGATGCTTGTGGTTTTCGTTCTAGAAACCTCTATTTATAGCACTCAATAAGATAGGTTGCTTAGGAATAAGGCAACTAGTTACTTATTCCACAAGTTTAGCAAGTGCCCGTGTAAAAACGAAACCGTTACTTAACTTGCACACAAAGAAACCTAGATTTATCTCAATTGGAAATCGTTATCATTTATCTGCCAAGTGTTTTGTTAGCTCACAAACACTTCAAGATTGATATCCAACAGACCAGAGATAATCTTTATCTTATTGACACATTCAGAACCGTTAGATGGACCACAAAAGATATTTCGTGATAACCAAGTCCAACTAAGATATAAAGGAGTCAGAGTTTAACCCGTGTGAAAATCCCAGAGAATATTCACCTTGGCCGGTTCGCAACCCGTCCTTCTGAATTACGACCAAATGCATCGAATATGAGGTTCACGTACATGTACGTGTACAAATTGATGTTTTGGAACTCAGGAGAAAATCCCAAGTCACTGTTCACGAACCGGTTCGGGAACCGTTGTTACTCAGAATAAGGTTTAACTGGATCCGCTGGAAGTTCTGGGCTGGGCCAGTACTTAGACGTGTTATACGCCCTCAGCTATAATCCACTGGACTCTTACTCAAGAGTATTCCTTTAGATTCACCCATATCCAACAAGTGATATGCAAGCAAACCATTGCAATGGACAAATGGTATCTGTTGATACTAATTTTCCCATATCATACTACAAATTAAAACTGTTAAATAATCGATTGTTTAGGTCGTTGGTGGCCTTTGTTCGTTAATAACCAGGGATCTGTTCAAGGGATTGAACGTGTTGTCATTAGTTATTATGAACCAGGAATGCTACCGACCCCCAATAGTAGGATCACCTCGGAGATGATCAACAAATGACGAAAACTATAATAAATATGACTGCAATGATAATCAACACAACAATTAACGAGGTTCAGCAGCTGTGTGCCTACGTCCTTGGGGTAAAACCTGTAGTTTTATTACGCCTAATCAATAAAGTTCTCTCTGGTTTACACTATTAGTCACTTCAATTTGTTATGGATAGAAGTCTTATGGAATCTTGAGAGTTTATCTAAGAATTCTCACTCCTATCTATCCTTCCCAAATTATGCGACCCCCATTGTTGTTGATGAGAGGGGGTATTTATAGTACTTTTGTAGGCACCGCTCTTTGCTATCCTTGGATGTTTCGTTCTCTTGATGTTCCTTGGTTCGATCGTCCATCTTCGGTGACCGCCCTTATCATCCAATCCTAGCTCGTCGTACTGGTATGTGGAGGATCCTTGATGTATTCTTGCGCTGTCGGCTCCTTATTGGTCGAGGTTTCTGTTCTCCACCGCTGGTTGGGCCAATTCCCAATCGACAAACGATTTCTTGTCATGCTGTCTACAGCATTTAATGCGGTGTGACTGCTCCTTAGCGTGCCTGTTTTTTCCTAATATCATAGGCTGATAACCTTTTAATCTCCTCCCCTTGGATTTCATCATCTCGTGATGAGTTATTCCTTCCCCTGGATACGCTCCTGTCCTTCGCAGCTCATGTTACTTCGATGTACGTCCTTCGTTGATGGCGCCATGTGTCCATCCAAAATTATTTATTAACAGTTTGCCCCTTTTCTTTCAGTTATTGTCATGGGCAATGATGGAAGAAAACCTCCGCCTATGCCGCCATTTTCAAAATAATGGTGGACCCTTCCTTCACGCCTTTTCGTGGTCTTGTGGGAGTTTGTGATTTTTGTGATTTCTATAAATGATGGTTTAGAGACATGATCTTCATCTTCTCCAGCCACAACTTTCCTTCCAGCATATTTCATTGATTGTTGGTTCTTTATCTCTTCTCCTTTTATCTTAGGCTTTCCTTAAATTCTGATGACGTGAAAACCATTAAGTTCCAAGTCCAAAGTTTCCTCCCAGAAATCGAAAGATGCTGTCATGGGTTCGACTGCGACTGTTCCTTCTTCATTGCAAACTTTTCCTCGTCCTTCAAGTTCATCTGGTGATGCTGAAAAAGGTCTCTCCATAACTGGTGATGGTCTTGTTCCTGCAAAAGAAAGTAGGGGGCTCAACTATGGAGCGCCTTCGTCCTTATGAAGATGATAGTTATCGTCATTGGAGTCTCGCCAAGATAAAGAAGTCTTTTGGCTTGACTCATTTTGACGTTTCCTTCTTTGATGGTGATGTTGATGTTTTGACCGAAGATATGATCAGGAGCTTCCCTTATGATGAAAATTCCATGCTCATCTTCGTGGGTCAATTAGTTGCAGGCCTCGTCTTTCCTTTGTATGACCCTGGTGACACCTTCTTTATTGATGTTCTCTCCGGTCGAGATGATCCCTCCTTATGTCAGCAGCTTTGTGGTATACAACAGTATACTGGTAACTTTTTTCGTGTTTTGTACGAGTGTTAGCTTCGTAGTAGTGGTCGTACTCGCATGAGATGTTATGACCCCTTCTCTTTAACAATGGTCCGTCAGGAAGACTATACTCCTCAGAACTTCAACTTGACCTGGGGGGACTCCGTTCAAAGCTCTAATGTGGTGCCTTGGTCTGTTGGTCCTCGCCGATTTACCCCTTCTGCCAAGCAAATCCGTGACAAAGTTTCTCTTCTGCTGAATGACTGTGATGACCCTGATTTGTCTGTTGTCCCTGGGACAGTTAATCTTCCCTTTCCCGACGATCAGAAGCTTCGTCTAAGTCGTGGCCATCGGTGGATGCGTACTCCTCTTCGTGTCACTGGTCCGTGGGTTGCTGGCTTTAGGAAGTCTCGGTCTCAGCCTGGCCTTTTCATTCTTCGTCTGATGACAGATCTTCCTCCTCACTATCGAACTTTTATCGCCTGGCGCTTTAATCCGACTCCTTCGCGGGTATGTATTTTTGTTTTTACCTTCAGTCTTCTGTTCTCATTTCTTCTTCTAATGGCGTTTTTCTTCTGACTGCTCAGTCCTTGAGAGCTAGCGTTCCTTCACCTAGCATGAGTGATAATACCTATACTCAGAAAAGGAAAGTTGGTACTTCTCTAACAAAAAGTCTCAGTAACAAATCAGTTGGTGCTACTTCGATGTCAAAGGTATGGGTAATTTGATGTTTTCCTTTGTATATGTAGTTGTCCCCCTTTGCCCATGCATGTGACAAATGGTTTTGTGGTATGTAGCCGGTTATTAGAAAGAAAAAGAAATGTGAGACAAACACTTCCAGCGGAGTTGGTGCGCCCGACGAGTCGTTTGCTTCCAGGGTGACTGCGGGCGCCGAAGATAGTTCCGAAGATGTATCCTCGGGTCACCGTAGTGATGATGTCGTCGTCACCGAGAGTTGCTTGCCTGCCCCTGCAGTCCCCGTGGTTCAATCTTCTATGGTTGTGGACATTACTGATGATGCTGACATGCAGGATAGCCAATACCCTGAGTTTTCTTGTGCTAATGAAACACAAGTTAACTTAAAAGGTGCTGCTGAACTTTTATCGTGTTCAGCTGAGGCTTGCATTCCTTCTTCGTCCTATCTCCTTGAGTCGGTGGTGAGATCTGGTAGCCAAATATCCCCCTTGTCTTTTGCTGTCGTGAAGCCCGTGGATTGGTCTTCGTACTTTTTGAAAGACCATGATCCCCCTTTGAATTCACAAGTAACCGTCTTTGATGACAAGGTATCAGAGCTGCGGTCTGAACTCAATGTCGTTACACTGTTGATGGATGAGTATATACGTGTCGTCGAAGAATCGAGAGCTCGAGAGGAAACTACAGCCGCCGAGAATGCTCTTTTGAAATCCCAGCTTCGTGACTTTGATGCGAGGGTAGCCGCTGCTGTCGCTTCCCAAACCGAAAGGTTGAGTCTTATCTATGCTCGTTCTGCTGCGATAACTGTTAATGAAGCTGTTGCCGAAGCCGAGTGCCATTTCCCTGGTATCGCCTTCCCGAGGATGGATATCCCTTAGTCGCCATTTCTTATGGAAGAAATTATTCGAAATTCCCTGCTTCCACCTGTATTTTGACCTGTTGGGTGAACTCCTGGCCATTTCTTGCCTTGTGAACTTGTTTTTTTCTTTTTATTTTGTTGCTTGAAACTTTTGTAACCGGATATATCCGAATGGTAATGTTGTTGATCATGAGATCTTCTCCTTAGTGTCTACTATTTCAGGCATTTCAACCTTCTTGGGTTAAGCATTATCTTTCAACCATCCTTGGCTAGGGGATGATTTAGGACATTAACCCGGGAAAAAGATTTTCCCGCTAGAGGCGACGTTTATCTCTATCATTGGGATTCTTACGTTTCGCCTCATACATATTAATGAGGATCCTAGAGATGACCTGTGATTGTTTTAGGGGTAAAACAATAATGAGAATCTGAGGGGTAAAGTGTGAAGTGTGATGATGTAATAAGAAGTTGTAATGGTATTCGAGAGGTCAAGATCGAACAAGACTCGCCTAAACCAAGAAATGGCCGTTCGAGTATTGATTCAGTTACAAGAAGAGGATATAGGGTTGGTTTAGGGAGGGAAGCAGAGAAAGATGAGATCAGAGAATTGCTATAATTTCTGTGATGTTGATGATTGCTAAAGAAAAATGGATATTCAGTTCTCACTAGATATTGAATGTTGAATGAGAAGAGTTAATCAATTATCAATAAGACAGATTGATTATACTTGCACTGAATTAAACTGTTGAACTTGCTTGTTCTGTTGTTGTTTCCAAACTGGTCGAGTGACCTATTTATAGCAATAGAATTCCAACTGATCTCGTAAGAAGTGGAAGAAGTGGAAGAGTGGGAGTGAGGAGTGAGTGGGGTCAATTGTTAAGAGTCTTGCGCCTAATAATAGGGAAGACTAACAACCCACTACTTTATCCCATCTTTCCAGCAACGTTCACACGACTTATTGTCTTTCCCGTTGAGTGATTGAGCCGTTGCAATCACAGGTGTCGTAGACCGCCAAACCAAAACCCTAAAGAATTTCCCCCCATGTAACTAACTTGATTCTCGTAAGATTTGTTAAATATTTTTTAAGTCAAAGATGACTAGGTGCAAGTCGTACCAATTACTGGTAAACTCAGGACTTTGCGTAAAGATAGAGATTAAGCGATAAGCTTGTATATCTCTTTTAGATTTGGTCTAAGGATTGACCCGGGCAATCGCTATTTAAACCAATGAGATAACTCTAAGGATTGAGCTATGCAACCGCCATTTAGACTGATAAGATAAGTCTAAGGATTGAACTATGCAATCGCCATTTAGACTGAGAGGATTTCAGCAACTCTCTATGGCAATAGTCAAGTAAATACGACTTTCGATTTGCCATAAATATGAGAAATTGTCTTGTGGCATGTAATGCACCAATTCTCTGAGTAATGAAGACATATGAATGTCCAAAATAATATAAGTCATAGCCATGAGCCGTGATTAAGAATTATAGCACTGATTATAGAAGAAAGTCTATAATCAGGAAAACAGACGAATAATGCTATCACAACGTAGCCATCATCAAGAATAGGCCACAATAATAATAATAATAAACATGTTACACAGCATAATAATCCTATTAGGAAGTTAGATATAGGATGTAAAAGGATAAGCCATAACATTACGTTATTTTCAGATTTCTAGACACCTTGCACGTCGTCCATTCATAAAATCACCCAGGCTAGCCTATATTCGGTAAAATCCCGAAATTTTAGTATGTTATAGGGAATTCACAGAGGAAAAACTTTCGTGAAGGAAGCGCCCCCTAATTGTTCACGTATTGGGCTGTAAAAATCGTCCTTCAAAGAAATTCGTAATCTGCCAGATTTCCGAATTTGATTAGGAAACTAGAGTATTATGGACTCAATAAAGTCCATAATCTTCTAGGAATTGGATCAGCGAGATCCATAAATAGAGGGGAGGCTAGGGAAAGATATACTCTAGCTCTAAGAGGGCAAGGATAGCCGTAAGAGAGAGTATGGCCGTGGACCTCCATGAGTACAAGCGAGAGAAAGCCATAAGGCCTCCACAAATTAAGCGAGGGAAAGCCACAAGGCCCCCAAAAATTAGGCTAAGCATGGTCATGAGGCCTCCAATGTTTGGCCAAGGCACGACCTTGGTTCTCCAAGAGTTTGGTCAAGACATGGCCATGGGGCTCCAAAGAATAAGCTAGGGCATGGTCGTGGGCGTCCAAGAGATTAGGCGAGGGGATGCCGTGGGCATCCAAAACCTAAGCAAGGGAGATACGTGGGCATCCAAAGTCAGGCCAAGGAGTGGCCGTGGGCATCCAAAAGACAAGGCAAGCTACTAGACGTGGACACCCAAATACTAAAGGCAAGGATGGCCGTGGGCATGCAAAATCAGGCCAAGGATTGGCCGTGGGCACCCAAAATCAGGCCAAGCTAATAAACGTGGATATCCAAGGTTAGGGCAGGCTAATGGCGTGGATATCCAAAGTTAGGGCGAGCTAATGGCGTGGATATCCAAAGGCTAAGGCAGGGAATGGCCGTGGGCCTCCAAGGACTAAGGCAAGGAGAATGTCGTGGGCATCCAAGGATTAGGCAAGCTAGTGGCCGTGGGACTCCAAAGAGTGAGCTAGGGCATGGCCATGGGCCTCCTTATGAGTGAAGTGAGATACTTAGAGTGAAGTAAGCTACTTAGAGTGACGTTACCAGGGCTAGGAGGGAGATATCCTAGCTTGGGGAAGGCGTGGGATTGGCTTAGGGCCAAGATTTGGATGGGCTCGTTCATGGACTTGAGCTAGGCGAGTCGAAAGATAGGATATTTCAGCACCAACAAAGGGGGCGTGAGCAAGGGGAGATATGGATGGCCGTGGGCCACCCATAGGCGTGAATTAGGTCAGGAAATTAGGATATGGCGAGTTTGGATAAGGTACAAGCACGAGATAACTAAGGCGCGTACACAGGCATGGGCGCACGCACATATATTTCACGTGTAGGCTAGGGATATGGACCATGCTACTAGGCTAGGGTCGTGAGATATCAAAATACAGCTAATGGTAATCAAATATCTTATCCCTATTGTAAAATAAATTCATACCTGGTCTCAAGCTGTTCCAGGTTGCCAGAAATTGATGCGAAATTACTCATGTGACCTCCTCGCTAAAAACCACCACCAACATTAAGTCCCTTGCGCAGCATGGAACCGTGAGTGTTCCAGAGTGAGCATAAGTTGATGGACTAGCTGCATCCGCATAGAACCCTTAACCACAAACATGAAGCCCGATCTGGACCTGGTACTTTGGAGTACAAGCATAAGCTTGACTTGATAATCTTGTCATCTTATTCATGACTCTTTTGTGCGGTCAACTCCGCCTAATCAGAAGTTCGTTAGCGTCGCAACACAAGAGACCAATACTGAAACTGTATCTTTCGGTGCTAACCGTCTTCCGGGTGGAACATCACTTTCCCCATCTAGTAGCAGCTCCATGGCGACTCCTTTAAGTGCTAATCAAGTCCCCAATCCATTTGCAAAGGATTGGGTAATGGTAAGACTTCATTCTCTTTGCTACATCTTCACTTTTAGTAGAAAAGTAAAAATCCCGTCAGATTTTCCTGTTTTGAGTCACGTTACGAGAATGAACGTAGAATCTTCATCCGATGGCGGATTTCGATGATTGACCCCAATTTAGAAAAAGGACTTCAATATCTTTCACCTCAAAGAAGAAAATACGAATTCCATGTTGTTTTGCTCGTTATTTCATGTGCCACAAGTTGGCGCAACGTCCAGGAATATTGCAGACTGCACGCTGTTCAGTAGAAAAATCATTCCGGCCAGTAGATTTCTCCAAAAATTAAGCCCTTTTAGCACGTTATAGAAAACATCCATACGAACAACTTTCATGAAGGAACTTTCTTCATATCTCTTACGGATTTGTACAGTTTTTGAGTCCTTCGTAAGAATTCAGACGTCAGAAAATTACTTCTTCAAATAACGTTATGAATCCTTCGTAATATCTTCTTTTGATGACATTTCTTATTTATTTGATGTAGGATGGACCTGCTCCAGACTTTGAGAATGCTTCATTCACTCCCTTTGGCCAAAGCTCACTCTTCGGTGGAGCAACTCCGAATGGCAGAGCGAAATAAAAGTGGAGAAACAACAGGACCTAAATCCTCCGTAACACTTGATGCTACACAGGTTACTCTTGACAACGAAGTAAAATATTCCAGTACTTTATTCTCACCTTGTTTGCTCTTGCAGCCTTCTGGTGGTAACGAAGAGATTGAAGATAGTTACTTCGTCGGTAAAAAGATCAGTGATGGTCAAAACTTCAGTAAGGATTTTGACAATGTCGCTGACGAAAATCCTCCCATTGCCGAGGTAAATTTGATCATCTTCTTATGCTAAGCTTTCATTATATAGCTTGAAAGATATTATTAAACTTCTGTTTGCTTTGAACCATTCTTTCAGCTCGTCGACAAAGAAATACAAGCCTCTGAGGATATCGACATTGTTGGTGTAAATGCTCCAACTAAGTGGACTCTTCTTGAGTTTCCTCATGCTGGCTTGGCATATCCTCCCCATGAAACAATTCTCCCTGGCCATACGCTAGTGGGAGGATTTAATGTCCCCGAGGGACACGTCCCACTGTATAGAAGGATATGGAATCGATATGGTCACCTTATTATTGCTGGAAGGTGTGCCCACTTTCATATGCTTACAGGTGTTGCAGCCGACCTTATGGACTTGATCTCGAAGATGGATGCCACCCCACTAAAAGACGTGACCAATGAGGCGCTAGATGAAGCAGAAGAGCTGATTGCTACATTCGAAAACTTCAAACCCAACTTGTGGCTTCATGCGAGAATCCAATACGTCCGAACAAGGCGTGCTGCTGTTGGCAAATTCACCCATGATTTGGGTGAAGCAAGAAGAGAGGAATCATGCTGCCATGACTGAGAAACTCTGTAAGTTAACTAAAGAGGTGAAGAAGAAGACTGCTGATATTGCTCTAATAAAGAAGGCAGCTGATGAAGGAGCGAAATCTTCATTAGATAGTTGTTTCTGAAAGGTTTCAGGAGCAAAACATTTTTCTCGGTCGAATTTTATTTTGCTTTTATTTGGTTTTATGAACAAAGGGTTCACTACGCCACAGGGCCTGATTTGTAACGTTTTTTTTTTCGCATCTGCAACGTTAATTGCCGTTGCGCACGTGGCAACGTCAAATAACGTTGCGCAATTTTTTTTTAACGTTGCTGTAAATAATTTTTTTTTTTTATTAGGCAACGGTGTGGCAACGTTATTTTCCGTTGCGCACCTAGGGGCTATTTTGTCTTTTTACCGGAAATTAGATTTTTCGTTTATATTTCTCTATTTTCTCTATTTTCTCTCTCGACCTTATCTCTTTCCCTCACATATTTTTTTTCCTTCCTTCGCTTCTAAACCTAAACAGATCTCCTCAACCTTACATCTCGTAAATGATCTCTCAATAAATCCAATCTAATGAACCCTAAAACTATGATTTTATCCTTCAGATTCTATGAAAAATTCATCCCCCTGAACCTTCAGAATGAAATCAAACACAATACCATCACACAGCTGTTTTTCCATTACATGGAAAACTTAATCCCTCCCAACAATTCATCCCTTCATAGATAGATCTCACGGTTTTCTGTTAGTAAAATCTAGGGTTTCATTTTTTTCTTCAGTGCTTCAATCATCTCTCAATCGGTAACTATAACTATCAATATCTCTTTCTCTGAAATTTTTCTGTTTTGCTTAAGAAATCAAGCTTCAAAGATCTCTCTCTCTCTCCATTAGGAAATGATATGGTCGGAAGTTACCCTAATGGCTTCGATGGTGGTCGCAAAGACTCTAAAACATGTGGTTTCTTACAAGGTGTAAGTTTTGGGGTTTTTCAGTTATTATGATTTGGGTTTATCTTAGGTTTTTTTGCCAGATCTGTTTCTCTATTGCAAACCAAACCCTAAAACTATGAGAAATCATTCGTTGTTAGCGATCTAACTGGTTAAATAGATCGAAGAACAACTGGTGTAATCAGTGAAGTTTGGTTTTATTTTTAGGGTTTGACTGTTTCTATCGATTTTCAGTGAAGTATTCTTCAGATTCGTCTTTCTGATTAAAAGCAAGTAATTTTCTGTGAATTGAGTTGTGATTGGGTGCCAATTTGAAGAATTTCTGTGTTAATTTAGCATATCATGATGTCCATTCATGTTTATCTTTAAGTTGCATCCGATTCTATTACTTGTTAAATCAATGGGTTATCTGGTCTAGGGTGAAATTCCAAAGCTGTAAAGTTTGTCCTTTTTGTTCAAGTTGATTCTAAGTTTATCTATTGTAACAGTTTGAAGGAATTCCGTCGGTCACATAGTGTCGTTAATCTTTGTCGGCAATATCAGCAGTAAGAGTTTTTTTGTATGTCCTCAGTAGATGTGTTATCACTTTGGGAAGTGATTTGTCGGTGTCTTCTAAAATTGTGTTACTACATTAGAATGAATGGAGGACAGTAAGCATTACAGGATTGTGTCTGTTCATTCATAGATACGTGGAGAGCAGCAAAGAAAGCTTTTACAAGGAAATGATGCACTTTCTCTCTCAAATAATGGATTTATTGCAATAAACATCCTTTACAAACACGTCCTGTAGTCCTTGCAGTAGGATAACATGAGTCCTTACAGAAATAAGGAGTGCTGTGGGATTGTCTCTGGTTTGTTTTCTGTTGTTGCTTCAGTTTTGATTTGTTTTATTAGATTGCACTGCAAGCTATACCGTCTGTTTTAAGAAATCATAACTCAGTGTTTTCTTCGTTGCAGAGTACCACGGAGATGGATTTCTTCAGTGATTATGGTGATGCCAACAGATACAAGATACAACGCGCATTGAAATATATCCACACAGGTAATAACTTCTCTGTGGTGCCCAGTTTCATACCATCAAAATTGAGTCCTGTGAAAAATCTTCTTAGAAGTCTTGACTACAGGAAAACTTGTTTTCAATTTTGTCCGGAGTCTGTTCTGAATGCTTTAAAGTAAGTAGTAAACTAGTATCTCCTAGACTAAAAAAGTGCTTGTTCAGGATGGTATGTCGACCTCCGCCCAAGCTGAAATGTTCTGCAATTCAGGTAACTGTGTGGGGTCTGATATTTCCTGTCTGTTTGTTGAAGTGCTTTTGTTGAAGTTCTTGTTAGTGACTGTTGTTGGTTCTCTATATTTCCTGTCTGTTTGTTGAAGTGCTTTTGTCCTGCTGGTGGTGGCTATAACAGGGACGGTTGTAGCTTCAACAGTACCAACTCCGGCTATCTTAAACCAATGAGAGAGCTACTCGTCCTGCTGCTGGTCCTGCTAGTGTAACTGTTAATATTTCCCTGTGTTTATGACCTCTTAGACCATGCTCGCTGTTGTGAAACTTTTCTTTTCTTAACTTTAGATATCTGATATGGCTGATAAGGAAGTTCGGAAGCTGGAGAAAAAGTACAAGGAGGGGAATACTGTCCGTGCTCGAATTCTAGGATTCAGGCACTTGGAAGGACTTGCTTTGGGTATCTTAAAGGTTGTGTCTTGCCCTTAATGTACCTTCTCTGCATGAGATGCACATTAGATTAGATTAGGCCAATCTAACATTTTGATTTTGTTTACATTGAACAGAGAAATGTAAGAACTATTACTATCGTGTACTGGTAATCAATACATTTTATCTCTGTTTCTCTTGAATATTATGTAAAGGTCAAACCTGAATTCTTTCTTTTGGCTTTAATCACTGTCAGGTGTATTCTGAAAAGTAGAATTGCTTTGAGATTCGAGAGGAGGGTCAGGATGCGCTGCTTTCATGTCTTATCTGGTAAGCTTTTTGCATCCACTCTATGCATGTTTCAGGGGAAGTTCCAGGCTTCCTGCTGTACAAGTTTGTAATATGTTACGAAATAGGTGAGCTTTAATGTCCCAAAATGATAACATTCATAGTTCAGAATTCTTGAGATCGTCAGATAAGCATGCCAGTGATGATTCCATGTGATCTGTACTTTACAAACACTGCATTCTTTCTTTTCCTTACTAGGGTTCTTTATTTTGTGTACATGTGTTTCTTTTCCTCAGCACGATGATTATCATACATTGTTGAGGTAAATTTGTCTATCATTATATCCTTGAA
>JAJJMA010085975.1:0-21086 GCA_023529015.1 Papaver nudicaule
TAACACAATACTGCCTCTGTTCCAATTTAGATGAGGGTTTTGAGTTTTTTTTCACGTTCCACAATAGATGAGGGTTTTCATATTTTTCCACAAAACTACCAACAATATCCTCATATTTTGTCTTGGAACTGTAAAAAAAAATCAAATATACTAATAGCAATTAATGTTTGAAGATTTTTTCAAGGACATTAGATGGAAAATAAAAATATCTCTCTCAATTCCTTAATCTGCGTGAAAACTCTAAAACTCTCATCTAAATTGGAACAGAGGGAGTGTTTCTTACAATTATAGTGTTACGTCAACATAATAATTAGTTTATAGTGCAACGTTTGTGCACATAGTAATTACATGTTCGTAAAGTCGAGCACCCCAATCTTGTTTGTCTGAGACATTGCATTTGAGGAGGTTCCTCTGGTTTTACCTACTCCAAGGTTTCCTTTCCAATAAGCATAAGGTTCTCTTTCTGTCCATTTTGTCTTCTTAGTTTCCTCTTGCATCTCCTATACTAGTGAGTTCCATGGTTTTATATTAATCTCAGGCCTGTAAAGAGACAACATACACAGAGTTACACAAACTTTCCATCTTATGAAAACGATATCAGATGATGTTCAACGATATCTGCATCTAGGATCCATGAATTACTAGGCATTTGTGAAAAAATTGAAAGCTTACATCCCAAATCATTTTTTAAGCTTACATGTCTCTGAATTACTTAAAGGGCAGTTAAGAGTCAGGTTCCCAAATATGCAGCTAACATGACAACAATACATTTAAAATTAGATGAACACAACAAGAATTATGAACTCACTTCATCTGACATTGATTTCCACTTCTAACCGCCTTCCTTAGCAACCTAGAAATATTATCCACAAATCAATATCAGAGAATTCAATTACAAAATATTAAAGACAAAATATATTGAAGATATGTCAAAACTGATTTGTACCACTGAAACACTCTTAATGTCTGGATTTGCCTCCTTCAACTCCTTTCTGAAATCCTCCCTTAAGTAGAACCAATATTCGTCAAAATTGGAAATCACAAAACAAGTCAAATGAATCATAACGACTATAGAGAGGAAGAAGGGTTGTACATGAAGGCAAAGAAAGCAGTGGGAGGACGCTTAGGCGCATTAGGATCCTTGGCTTTCTGTTCTTTCTTAGTCTTATTTAGTTTTGGTTCAGATGGTACAGTCTTTTTCCTATCATTTAAGAAAAAAGTAAACCCTAAAATTAGTTTCCCAAAAAATTACAAAACGAAAGAAAATCAGCAAGAGAAATTAGTGAAATGAGGTTTTACTTTTCGGCAACATTTTCAACAACCTGAGCCTCTGTAGACGAAAAGATGAGCGAATAATAATTAGGATAAAACCCCCAAATGAATCTTTAGTTACGATTGAAACGATCGAGGAGAATGTTTTTACCCAAATTCATCATGATATTAGAATCAAGACTATAATCATGCATATCAATAAGAACCAATGGAACATCTTTCTTACATTCTTCACTGAAATCAACCAAAAAAACACACCGCATTAACAAACTCATAACCACAACTTTCCATTTCTAGATCTGAACCCTAATTTGTGATTTCAAAATCCAAATCAAAAATATAATACATGTATGGTAGATCTAGAAATATGGACAAAAACAATATAAGAGATTGATTATACCATCGAGTGAAAGCACTTCCATTAACGAATTAACATCAGCATCAACCCTTTTTTCGGATTTAAGGTATCAAAAGATGGGTTTTCGTTTAGATCTGATATATGGTTTCGTTTTTAAGATGGGGGTTGGGTTATTTATTGATTCATCATGATAGTTGAGGTTACAGCGTCAACGTTTGGGTTGATGAAGAAGAAGAAGATAAGATACGGAGATATGCAGAAAAAAATAGGGAAAGTTATTTTTAAAGATAAAGATAAAAATGAAGATAAAACGAAATATATTAGAGGAAAATCTAATTTATGGTGAAAAGACATCGTAGTCCCTGGGTGTGCAACGTTAGTCAACGTTGATTAATTAATTTATTAAAATTAATATTTAGAGCAACGTTTTTAAAGGTCCGCAACGTTAATAGACGTTTCCACGTGCGCAACGGTTATTAACGTTGCAGATGCAAAAAAAAAAATTGTTGGGAATCCGACCATATGGTGTAGTGGTTTGTTGGAATCTATCGCATAAGCTTAATTACAAGTATCCCCAAGTTTTTTTTTCTTCCAGAGGTGGTTCGTTTAAAATTTTATTGGTATAAAAGAAAAAAGAGTTAGATGTGTACAAATCCCAAACCAACATAGTACATTAACCCCAAATTACAATTGATTATGATTTCCCAGATGGTAATCGCATATTTAAAAGGTGTACCCCAAAACCACTTCTCTATAGCTCCCATGAAAATATTGTTGCCTTGACATCATTTATAATCATTGCTTTATTTTGATGCCTCTTATTTGCATTATAAATCCCAAATTACTCAGCAAATAATAAATAACAAGGCTGGCCAAATCTTCTTTCCTCTGTTTCTTTCTCTTGTATATTTCCGAGCATATAACTAACTAGTGATGTGATCGGTCGGAAAATCGAGCTCTTGTTATACCACAAGTGCACGGTGTCGAAGATTTAGACAATAGCAAATACGATTTGTTCCCACAGACAGTGTTAAGATACTGTTGTAGAATTAAGAATAATGATCAAGATGAAAATATGGTAGGGTTTTAAGAATTCATTGTAAAGTCGAAGTCAATTGTACTCTCTCACAAAAGTCTCGTATGACTCATATAGGGCAGCAACACATAGGTATCCTACACGGAAGATTTATCAATGAAAGCTCTAAATTATAATTTCAAAAAAAGTTATGTTTGGTCTAGACCAAAAACTAGATATTCAAAGCGCTCAATATGCGTGGCATAATGAGTCAAAGAAAAATCATAAAACAATAATCAATATGGTCGATATAATGCTTTTGTCAACTACCAAACTATGAAGTATACTTGACATAAAACATGAAAGGATTGAAGACGAAAAACCATTAGCGGAGACACTCAAACAATATTTATTAAGCACAAAAATATTGAGACTTTATTGAAGAACACAAATAATCCGATATTCACAATTTCATCCTAACAAGAAATCTAGAAAATTATGGCTTTCTCAAAAGCCATGAAATTGATGAGAGGAAAGCAAAATAAAGAAATCTTATTTTCTCCTATGGGGTCAGTCTTCTCCTGTAGTCTTCGTATGGTATATATACAACATGAATTCCCTTTGATTCCGTAGCCAACTAATATTGTAACTCAGTCTCCCACCCCAATTTGATCGAAATCCAACACCTCCAACTAAGCCCGATCTCGTATCACCAGCTCCTAGTTGCTTCAAAATCCCAGCCATCCATCTTCACATATTGACGGCAGCAACATCGAACCTCCTTCCTCGCAGAATTGTCGAGAGAAAACCCACATCTCCACTAATTATTGCCACCAGTTACGTGCTCTTCTTAGCTTCTGAATTCTGTAAATAAAACAACCCGAGCTCTTTCCACTGATTTTTAGGACCAACGTCCCATGTGGTTCTGAACTTCAAAATCCCTTCCTAATACCCACCAGAACCACTCAATAATCTTGTGGCAACTGAACTAGAAATTGGAATGCACAGGTCAATCAAGACTTTTCTCAAACAACTTGAATGCGTGTTGCAAACTAAATATGGATACCACTCTGTTGGTTTTGTTGTATTGCTTATAAGTTCTACTTCCCTGTAATATCACATTCAACAACAACCTATATTTATAATTCATTCGACATCCCCAAACTGTAGCAATTTTACCTATGGTACAAACATCGCCCCCTCTTAATCTCCAACATGTTGTGGGGGTTAAGAAGTTCAGTTTTTCATTATATTTGTCGTTTTACGACGTAATTCTCCCCCAGGTGCGAATAATCATTGTTGTAGAGAAAAATCGTTTGCCTTCAATTATGGAGGCAACTTCAAAGACACCCCTAATTGTGATACGTGCTCGCCGCTGTGGCAAGTATTATCTCTAAGAAATCTTCATATGCAATGCTTGAGATGTCACATATGTCGCCCAAAGCTAGGTCGCAGTGTCGGTGATGAAACTGGATTTTCATCAGCTGCAGGCGAAACTGGACTAGAATCAGTTGCTGACCGAAATTGAACTTGACTGTCGGCAATTGAGTGTAACTCGACCGGCAACAGTTGGAGCTGGACTGTCAAGAATCCCATGAACCTCGGTTTACAAGAATATGAAGCCAACAACATTGTATGGCAACACATGGGCCACACCTAACAACAGTTGAGGTTGAAACTAAGCTGTCAGGCGGTACGTGGGTAACGCCTGACATCCGAACTGGAACGCCAAGCGGCACGCGGGCCAAGCCTTACAACTGTTAAAGTTGATACTGGACTGCCAGACGGTACGCGGGTTCGCCTGACAGCAGTTGAAAATGAATATCCTTCGTACTTGAAGGCGGCCCGCGGGCCACGCCTCTAAGTCAGTTGAACGTGAAATTGCACTTCCTGGTGGACCGTGGGCCACGCCTCCATGTCAATTGTAAATGTAACTGTGATGTCAGGGGTCGCATAGGCCACGCCTGACAGCGAAATGTAGTGCCAGAAGTTGGGCCTTGAATGACAGCATCGGAGATGAAACTGCATTGCCAGGAGTCGGACCTCGACTGATAGCAGTTGGAAATGAAAATTACACTACCAGGAGTCAGACCTCGACTGGTAACAGTTGGAGATGATATTGCACTGCCAAGATTCGGGCCTCGACTGCCAGAAATTCTAGTTGTATCGTTCTTCACGTTGCGATTAACATCGAACAATTTGGGTATTTACACGCCCCCTCTTAATCTTGTAACTTGTTAGAGGATTAGGAAGTTAGGGTTCCCGTTGTGTTTGTCGAGATGTTTATATATGTCGCCAACAAGTAACAGTCGTCACCATCACAGATGGAGGGATATGTATCGTATCGAGGCGATCTATAACCCTCTCCCAAGCACGCTGAATGGAGTTGTTACATCACCGCCCTTATGTATGCCGAGGTGTTTACATATGTCGCCTCCAAGTTTCCGTCGTCACCGTCACAGATGGAGGGATATGTAACATGCCCCCAGCACTTTTGCCATGCTGCCAATGTAGCTTAAGGGTGCACTTCTCTTCTACATTTTGCTTGCGCATGAATTAAGTTTTCTGCTGTCTTGAACTGCATAGGGGGCCAGCCTACTATTCAAGATTGCACAGGAATGTGGTTTGCACCATTGTACCGATGTCTGGTAAGAAGGGGGTAGTTGTTCCTGTAAAAAGTATCAAAATACCAAATCATATATCAATATAAAAATATACATACCTTAGATGGCGCAGAAATCTCCGTTGAAATGCATAGTTTGACGAACTTGTCTGCACGATCTTCAGAGTAAAATAGGTTACGGACTACATAGTCCAACGAAAGTTATCCAAGTTTTTGAACTTGAGCTGGTTGCGGATCTTAATTCAACGCAATTTTTTTGTCAAACTATGAAATCAAACATGTTGCGGATAAAACATGTACACAACATCTTTTCTCAAACTAAAGATTAAGACATGTTGTGGATAATACATCTGCTAAACAGTCTATATGATCTTAGACTCGATCACGTCGTCATATCGAACTTCTTCGAAAATATTGTCACTACGATGTTAACAATTGTAGGTGTAATTGGGATGACATCAACCGAGCAGGAGACTACTCAACAAGATTAACATCAGTCGAGGCGAGGCAAGGCTGTCAGTGGTTGCATTCAATTGTACTGATAGCAACGAAGACGTGATTGTTCAACTAGATTGGCAAAAAATGAATGACTAATTGCACTGTCAGGAGTCCCATATATCTCGACTGACAGCAGCAGGTGGAAGCGAAATGTACTGACAGGAGTCGAACTTCGACTAACAGTAAATGGAAGCGAAAGTTGCACTGTCAGGAGTTGGTCCTCAACTGACATCAACTGAAACTGAACTACTTGTCAGGAATCGAACCTCGACTAACAACAATTTAAAAAAAGAAAAACCGCAATGTCATGAGCAGGACCTCGACTGACAGCAGTTTAAAACGAAATTACACTGTCAGGAAGCGGTCCTCGACTCCTGGCAGTTGAAACAGAAAACACACTGTCAAGAGTCAGACCTCGACGGACCGCAATCAAAGATGAGACTTGAGTGTCAGCAGTTGCATTCAGCTGTACAGACAACAATGAAGGATAAGACTGGATGATAAACTGCACTGACAGCAGTTGGAACTAAGATTGCATTGCCAAGAGTTTAACCATGACTGGCAAAAGTGAAAAAGGAAACTTCACTGCCAGGAGTCGAACCTCGACTGGCAGCAATTGGAAAAGTGCACTGCTAGGAGTCGAACCTCGGCTGGCAGCAGTTGGAAAAGAAACTGCACTACCAAGAGTCGGACCTCGACTGACAACAGTTGAAAACAAACCACACTTCCAGGACTCGGACCTCGACTGGCAGCAGTTGAAAAAGAAATTGGACTGCCACGAGTCGTACCTCGACTGGCAGTAGTTGGAAGTGAAACTGCACTACCAGGAGTCGGATCTCGACTGGGTGCAATTGAAAAAGGACTGCCAGTCAAGAGTCGAACCTCGACTGACAACAATTTAGATGCTTAAACTCCAACAAAAATTCTTTAAGATCATAAATATTTACCCTTCATGAAGTAGAGGATTGAAAGGCGAATCCAACGAGCCAAAAATCACTCAAATCGGATGAGTAACAAAGAACATATCACCAAAACAAGATTAAGCAGGCGCGCGCGAGAAGGATGACAAGGCGCCACAGACCGGACTCAAGCAGCTGACATGGTGCGCCGACTAAGCAGGAACTATGACGTGGGCGCTGACTAGAAAAGAACTATTGGTTGGCGCTGACTACGCAAGTGTAGTGGCCGGTTGGTGGTGAACCGAGTTGGGCCAGTCCATGCCGAACCAGGTTGAACCAGACGGGAGCTGAGCCGGAACGTGTGTTTTGGCGGGAGCTGGTGGGGGAGCTCGCGGGAGTCAGGAAGGAGCTGGATGGACGGGTTTGACCACAGGTACATTCCGCCGTCATCGACCACCGGAACTGGCCGTCGGCTACGGCTACTAGCACTGGCTGCCGGCTCTTCAACCACCGACACCTTCCGCCAGCACTGACCGCGGGCTTAGGCCGCCGTTTTTTTTTTTTTTTTGCAATGCTTTAGCAACACTTGTTTTCTGTTGCTAATATTTATGCTTCATAAGCTTTTCGCGACGTTCCTATTGCAACATTTATGATTGTTGCAATTTTAGGGTTTTCAGTGACAATTTGCTCTCTCTTGTTTTACGCCTTTGCTGCTCGTTCTGGGGCATTTTCCGTTGTGCCTTCTGATTCCTAGTTTCAACAACTTTGAATCTGACTCTGTTGCAGACCGAACGTCGCATCAGCAGTTTCCACGATCTCGAAAACTCAATCACTTCGCGACATATCGCAGTCGATCTTTTTCAGATATGGCGGTTTCTGCCATATTTTATAGATGCTTCCTGTCATCCTTCACGGATTTTTTTCTGGATCTTTTCAGACTACAGTTTTGGTGAACGTCGAACGTGAAATTATTGCAGACTGAATGTCCTGGCACCAATTTCGGCAACCCTGAAATCACGACCTCTTCCAACGATGCCGCAGTTAATCTTTTCAGACAATCAATCTACCAGGCGAATCGAGCAGTTTCAGCCATGGCGGTCTTTCTAACTACATCCTGATCTCGAACACGAACATGATTTTTCAGTAGAATTTTTCTCTTTGGGAGAATACGAATCTTTCTCTTGTTTCCCTTAGTCGGCGCTAATGTTTGTACGAGAATAAATTCTCGCCCAAAACATGAATATTGTTGGTGATGATGTAAAACATGCATCAACACGAAATAAAGAAGACACAAATTTAACGCGGTTCGAACTACTCCACGGGCGAATCCCCTGGGGGAGCGATATTTATTGATTATCAGGATACATTGGAATTCTAAGGTTTTGGAGGGGAGGGGATGAATTTCTAGGGTTGCCATCTTGTGGCAAACTTCTGTGTGGAGGAATTGGGATCACTTCCTTGGTTTTTGTCCCCTCTATATACTAGTTACAAATATGTGTTCTACCCCAATTCTGAGATAGACTTCTAGTGCAAGTAACTTGGGCAACAAGACTTCTAGAAACTTCTGGAACCTCCCTTTAGCTAGCCGAAGGTGGGCCTGGACCTGTTTGTACCAAATGGGTTGACTTGACCGGCCATTGACTTTGACTGACAGTTGACCTTGACGGACTCTGATTTTGGCCAACTTTGGTCAACGGCTGACTTGGACCCTCTTTGACCAACAGTTGACTTTGACCACCTTTGACCGGCGATTGACTTCCCTCCATTGACTATTGAAAATATGGACTTGCAGACTGGGTTGGCTGGATACATCGTAGGCTGGCTAACTGGGCTGGTTGTTTGAGCTTGCAGCTAGATGGTCACTAAATGGGTAATCTGGTCCAAACTGTGGCAGTTTTACCTATGGTACAAACAGAAGACCTAGTGAGATCTAAGAAATTAGCAAACTGATCACCAAATATATATGCAAAAACCCTTGTCGGGTGGTATAAAAAAAAAAACTAGCCACTCGGCTAGGCAATCTTTGTATTTAACCAAGTTTTTTTTTCCGTTTCTCAGGAATAAAATAGCACATGCCACACCCGTCAGCACAAGAGACCCGAAGAACGGTATCTAAGAAATAGGCTAAAAAAGACAAACGCCCCCATATGAATTACCTTTCAGCAATACAAGAGACATGGCAGAAAGACCACAAGAAAAACGGAGAATATCGAATATCCTATAATGGTTAGCCAGCTGTTCAATGTTGTTGCGACTTATCTGGCTGAACCAGCTTTACTGATGGTTAGCCATCGATTTTAAATGGGTTATGTTACCAAGGTTCTTGCCACTAGATTTCAACAAATTTTCTAGACCATGTAAGATGTGAACGATGTAATACGGAGACGTTGCAAATCAATTAAGCGAATACAAGTAACTTGGAATCCTCTACAATAATCATCATCACTGGTTTCTAGTGCCCGTCGTTGGTTGTCGCGAAGCATATTCACTTGGTCTCGAAGTTGATGCACTAGTCGAAATAGGACGATAACATCACGGTCAGAAGGACAACATGATGAGTTTTCAACATCCAAGTTATCATTGGAGGAGTACGAACCCGATGCATTTGAGAAGAAACGAGTAGCAGCTTCACGAACGTCGATGCCTAAGTGAAAAAGCAGGGGTACCGAAATACAACCAACTTTTCGTTTGGGCTCGTGAGTCTTATGGTCAGATCTGGACGATCTCAAAAATCAATATCCAAATATGTAACCTGAGTTTGGATCTCAAGGATCAGTCTGACACAAGACAAGGTCTTGGTAAATCCAATGGATGGATTGGGGACAACGATCAGGTTATTAATAATGTACTTATTGTGTTTGCTTTAATATATAATCATAGAATATGATGCGGAAAGTAAAGCACACAAGATACCAGAGATTTTTTTAACGAGGAAACTACAACTGCAGAAAAACCTCGGGACCTCGTCCAGATAGAACACCGCACATTACAAATTGTCTACAAACACTAGCCTACTATAAGACTTCGGTCTGGGATGTAGCAGACAGCAATTCCAACCCTCCAAGTGAACTGGCTACTGTCGCACTCCTTACGTCTCTAGATCCCCCACAGATCGTCACGCACTTGATTCCCCTAGCTGACGTCCTTTACAGGCCTAGGAGCTGCTTTAACCGATGTTAAAGGCTTGTGTCAATAATTCCGGATTTGCAACCTCAATTATCAACTGTGTGTTTGAACTGTCCTCTATCAGCTTGACATACAAAAAGTGACTTCCTTCGAATTTCTCCAGGTCATACGAAAATCTACTTACAAGCGGGGGCTGACAAGTAAACCGAGTAAACTATGCCCAACTTGTCTCTACCTCAGTTGTAAACGAAGAATCACTTAAGAAACTTATACAACTGGATCTAACTAGGTCTTACAACACCGAGTACAGCCGTGCGTTGCTTCCTTTCAACCTTGTGTGCAACGTATCAGTTCTTGAATGGCCTTATATCAGAAGAGAAGTACCGTATAATAGACAAGAACGTGATCAGGTTACCAAAGTTACAGGTTAATCTGATAACAACCACAGAGGTACGTTATCGCCTACCTGTGCTTCCCAACTCTCAAGAGAAGTCTTTATAGTCGTTAGGTAATTCCCACAGAGGAACTGCTACCTAATAGAGGATGACTATACCACAACAAGCATTCACCGAAGTGAAAAGAGTTTACGATCAATTCCACAGAGAAATCTCACGTATACTTGATGCTTGCGGTTTTTCGTCCCATATTCCTTTATTTATATAACACTCAATAAGATAGGTTGCTTTTGAATTAAGCAACTAGTTACTTGTCCCACAAGTTTAGGAAACCCTAACTTGCAAACCAAGTGAACATAGATTTATCTCAATTGGAATTCTTTTAACATTTATCTGCCAAGTGTTTTGTTAGCTCAAAAACACTTCAAGATAGAAATCCAACAGACCAGAGATAATCTTTATCTTATTGACTCATTGAAATTCGTTAGATGGACCACATAAGATATTTTCGTGATAACAAGTCCAACTAAGAGATAAAGGAGTCAGAGTTTAACCCGTGTGAAATTCCAGAGAATATTCACCTTGGACGGATCGCAAACCGTCCTTCTGAATTCCAGCCAGATACATCGAATCTGTGGTTCACGTACATGTACGTGTACAAATTGATGCATTGGAACTCAGGAGAAAATCCCAAGTCACTGTTCAAGAACCGGTTCGGGAACCGCCTTGATTCAGAATTAGGGTTTAAGTTGATCCGCTGGAAGTTCTGGGCTGGGCTAGTACTTAGACGTGTTAGACGCCCTCAGCTATAATCCACTGGACTCTTGCTCAAGAGTACTCCTTTAGATTCACCCATATCCAACAAGTGAATCTATCTCATGCATTCTTGTAAACTTAGTATTTGTGGGAACAAATACCAACATAACACATGGTCATGTAGACAAGAATACGATCTCAATCGCTATTAGTATTTCTACTAAAGTAGACGACTATTTCGAAAGATTGAATAAGTAGAATAGAAGAATTTCCATAATAGTCATAACTCCTACTAACATTTTGTCGATGAAGAATAATTGATGTCTTCTTTGTCTTCACATTCTTCGTCTTCAAGGTCTCTACTACTTTGTATATATCCCAATTCCGAAATCTGAACTCTAGTAGGCTAAATCAAGATTGAGTTTTGACACCTAAAACTAACAACCAGCTTGACATACCAACGCTAGTGGGTTTGACCGGACAATGCCCTAACAATCTCCCCCTTTGTCAATTTTAGTGACAAAACCAATTTACATATGGATTCAAAAGATATACAATTAAGTACTTGTTTTTACCTGAATAACATATGTACCGTCTCTGGGTACTTTTGTAGTGCTCGAGATCAAAATCGAACAAGACGAGCCTAAACCAAGTCAATGGCCGTTCACGTCTTGCTTCGGTCACAGATAGGATGAGGTTGGTTTAGGGAGGGAAACAGTGAAAGAAACTTGAGATCAGGTTGAGGATGTGTTTCTGGGTGTGAGAGTTCAAGATCTCCGTCGTGAGGGTGACTGGAGATCTCCAAGGCTAGAGGTGTATCGAGTTACTCAGGTGTTTTTGTTCTGAGGTTCTGGAAAAGATGTTCTGCCTTGGAAGATAGAGGGAGCCTCTATTTATAGTGTTGAACTCACCCTGATCTCTCGATTGAGAAAGGTGGGAGTCGTGCAAGAGTGGAGGAGTGGAGAACATGAGTTGGTTTCTGTAACTGCTTGAGTTGTGTAGAACATGTCCACTCGCGCCATCTTCGTATAACTGCCCATCATCTCCATCAGTTTCTTCCTAACTGTCGTAGACCGCCAGACCAATACCCCTAAAGTTATCCCCCCGTGTGAAGTTTTGATATCTCGAGTGGTATGCAGATATTGCATGGTTGTATTGATTTTGAGTAGGCTTGTGTGGCTATGGCTCTGTTGCCAGCGTGAGTGTGGCGCTTTCAGGGACATGCACAGTGGATGTGCAGGAGTGGTCTCGGCCGTTGGCCAAGAACTCGTGGCGCCATGGATATGGCGCCATAGCATAGCACCTTGGCCTTGGGCCAAGGTTGAGTTTCATTAGTGGCGCCGTGATTCATGGTGCCATATTGTTGTGGGGCCATGATTCATGGCGCCACGGTCTAAGGGACTACGGCCTTGTCCTTTGGACAAGGCCAGATTATTGTGGCGCCATGATTCATGGCGCCATGGTCCAAGGGACCACGGCCTTGTCCTTTGGCCAAGGCCAGATTGTTGTGGCGCCATGATCCATGGCGCCATGGTCCAAGGGACCACGGCCTTGGCCTTTGGCCTAGGCCAGATTATTGTGGCGCCATGATTCATGGCGCCAAGGTCCAAGGGGCCGGCCTTGGCCTTTGGCCAAGGCCAACACGATTGTGGCGTACTTGTGCACTTGTGTTATGGCGTATGCGTGCGCTTGCGCTATGGCGTTTGTATGTCCTTATACTACAACGTGCTTCAAGTTATGGCGTGCTTATCCATGGTACATTAGACCATTCTGTGTTTAGAGTGTGGTTTGCTTAAGCCTGTTTAGGCTGTTGCATGCCACTCAGAGAGCTCTGGACAGGCCTACAGCTTTGGTACTTCTAAGGTTTTCATTGAGACACAGATGTTGAGTCATATTTTGAGAGGAAACCCGAGAGGGTGCATCGCCGTCTTGACCGAGATTAGGCGAGGGCCTGAGTTCTTTAAATATCGAGGAGGAAACCCGAGAGGGTGCGTCTCCGTCTTGAAAGAGATTAGGCGAGGGCCTGAGCTCTTTAAATATCGAGGAGGAAACCTGAGAGGGTGCGACTCTATCGATTCTCCACCATAGCACCGGTGAGCAATTTAGTTCTGATGTCGAGGAACTCGAAGCGATGTCGACATGAAGTAAATTGGTGGTTTTATGTGTTGGTGGGATAAATAGGTAATCACACTACGATATCATTCTCTCCACTCAGAAGCTATAAGAGGGAACTCGTAGAGCTATAGAGATCTGCCTGAGTAGGCAATCGCTTCTTGGCAAGGTATAACATAAGGAGATTTTACGATTTTTCCCTTCTTCATTTTTCACCATCTACATTAAGTTCCCTGGTTAGTGTGGAACAGTAATGTTTCATACTGAAAACCAATTTTAGGTTTTCTTAAATCACCAATACTAGCAGGGCTCTATAGAGGATTAAACCCTAATATAAGAGACCATGAAGCAAAACATGATGTAAGTTTGCATATAAACACGGATGCGCTAGAAGAGTTGGCTAATCAAAGGATATATATATAACAGCCAAGGTGGGACGCAGACCATCCCATGGCGTCATGGGGTTATGACCATGGCGCTGAGGCTTCATGTTTGGCGGTCAGACATGTATGGCCGTGGCGCCATGGCCACGGCCTAGTCTGTGCGTCGTGTTTTATATATATATTAGTGGCGCCATGGGTTTCATGAGGCCACAGCCTTTGTGGCGCCACAAGCTCTTGCGGCGCCGTGACTTTTCTATAGAAGGGGATACTATGCTTAGTGAGGTCCCCAGTGTCATGTATGTGAATACATACATAGGCTAGGTCTTAGCCAAGAAAATAAAAAGAAAGGAGAGGTTTTACCCGTTTTAGCAGAGAACTTTTCCTCCTTCTTCTTGTCGTGATCAAGTCCTTGTTTCTCCTTGATCGTATCCACTTGGCGAGTGGTTCTGCAATCAGCTAATTTTCTGAGCAGCGCCTTTGGTGCAAGCTTAGGTGGCGTACTTTCCAGTAAGAAAGACGCGGCTATTGGTGTTCAGAGTTGAATCGTAGTGTTGAGTGAGGTGGAGCACCGATGCTTTACGAAACAATGACCAATCCAGTGGTAGTCGGCAGCAGCAGTCGGTGGAGAGATATCAAGGGAGTCGATTATATTTTATTTTATTTTTTGTAGATCTGAGCGTCTCCTGTTTTGGTGTAGAATATGTGCCTTCCCGTCTTATATATCCTCTTAACGTGTTTATTGTGGGGATCCCATACTCTCGGTATCCCCTTATAGAGAATTCCTCCAAAGCACGATGATTGCGCCAAGTCCCCAGTCGTTGAAGAGGGTGTTGGAGTTAAAATAGGTGAACTACTTGATGAAGATGTTTACCTTGCCGTATTTACTGAGTAGTAGAGCTCCATGAGGTGTGGCGCCATGGACTTGGTAGCATCGTGGATGCTGGCTCTATGAGCTTTGCGCCATAGCCTATTCGTTGTAAATTCCGACAGTTCGCGTCTTGCGTGTTTCCTGGTGTTTGCGTCATATCTCCTATCTCCCTTGTTGTATCGTCACGAAATTTTTACACATGGTATTAGACATCCAGGGGAGTATTGTGTCCAAAAATCTCCTCGAGGCTCCTCGTAGATTTTCCGCAGTACTTGACGTGGTCTTGTACATGATTCCTGACTGCGCATCTCGCGTGTGCTGTAGTGTTGTGTCATATCTCCCAATCCCCTTGCTGGATTGGTATGAAATTTTAGTATGTGCTGGGATACATACATAGAAAGATTGTGTCCGAAAATATTTCCAAAATCCCTTGTGGATTTCTCAGACCGGTTGTTTCTTCGCAACAAAAGTTGCTAGCGCAGGAGATTCTGACAGCTTTTTTTCTCCTCAATGTTCACGCAATATTTCTCAAACCACATGGAGTTATTGTATGAAATTTTACCACATAGTCTTAGACATTAAAACGGAGTTTGTGTATAAATTTTACCCAAGAACTTCTCACGAGCTTTCCGCAGCTACTGTTTTGGCTTCGTATGTACATTCTGTCCACTTATTTCGGTGTACTGTAATGTTTGCGCCATATCTCTTGATCCACGGATTGGATCGCCACGAAATTTTTACATATAACAGTGTACACCCGTAGGAAGATGTTATCTAAAATTCACCTTTAGATCTTTTACCAATCTTCCACGTTGCTCGTTTTCGTGAAGGCCGTCGTACAACAAACTTGGTATGTAGTCGTGAGCACGCTTTTGTTGTCTCCAGGATAGGTTTGATCCATGAAGACTCAAAATAAAGTAACTTCTCCACAAGATGGTTTATAGTCATTGATTGGTAACTAGCGTTGAGGTTGTAGGTAATGGCGTTGATCCAGAGGGTTAATGAAGGCTGGGAGACCATTCTGTGGAGTCACAGAGGTATACGGTAGTGAAAACACCTTGTGGGGCTAAGGTTAGGTGAACTTCTTGTTGTAAGAGATATCTTCTGGGGAAGGTATTTTTCTATTTTGTAGCGCTGTGGGATTTTATTGTAAAGGTGTTTCATGGCTTCGTGAGCACGGAGCCACATGAACAATTTTAACTGGAGGTGTTTCGTGGCTCCACGAATGCGGAGTCACGGAGATAGTCTAGGTGAAAGGTATGAGGCTACGGGAATATTTCGTGGTGGAAGGTATTCTAGAATTTGAAACTTGTGAATCTCTAGTGAGACAAATACCTTTAATCCTCGTATCAAGATTCTTGCTCACACGCCGCTTGCTCCAGAAGCCTTAACTCTGATTTCGCAGTGATGATTGCTTCTTCTATCATGTTGTGGTAGAACCTTAAGTGAACACGTATAAAGTATTTCCCATTCTCCATCTATTGGCACATCTTTTGAAGTCCTTGCGCTTGGAGTACTCCACTCTGTCATCTTTTTGGATCTGGGTTGCCACCGAAGGATGTCGGAGACTCGTTGCTAGTAATAGCTGAGAGGAGCGCCACCACCATGATACTGCTAGCTTGCTCGAAAGATGAAGACCTGGTGGCATTGTTACCAATAAGATTCTGCAAAGATATGAATCCCGGAGATCCCTCAAAGGTTTCTGGTGGCTTTCAGGTTTCTGTAGAGGCGTCGGTAGTGGTGTCGGTGTTGATTGGAGTTCTTAGATCTTCATCCCTTCGAAGAATCTGTAGTGGATAGTCCCCTGCTACATGGGCGTCTCTGCTTCCATGATGATGAAGCGCTTTGGTAGAGACATGGGCACATCTGTTGTACCTTATTGGGTCGTGGCAGTCAGCACTCCTAACGGTGTTCGGTGCATTGAAGAACGGCTGTGGTGAGGAGTCCCCATCCATGCTCTGTGCTATCTTATCGACGTCTTTCGCCTCCTTCAACATTCTCGTGTGTTGGCCTTTCGGGGATGGTAAAGGCTTGAGTAGGCAGAAAATTCTCATTAGTTGTTGAGAATCATTGAATCGGGGTAATCCGGTTGTTTCATTCTTGTTCAGACGTCTAATAGCTCTAGTACTTCTTCGAAGATGATGAGTCTGGGAATCTTGCATAGGCTTCGGTCCTCGTACTCCTCGCGGTTGTTGTTGCAAATCTGCATCTTGTGCTTGAGTCACGTTCTTGTTCGGGACCCTTTGAGTTATATTGTGTTGATACCCTGTTATCAGGCTTGCTAACGCGTCTCCTGTTATCACGGGCTTCTTCAATCCTTAACTGCTTGGATCCTTCTCTAGGAAGACAGGGACGACTGTCATCGATCGTTTTGCAGCCTTGTAGAGCTCTTAGCATGTTTGAGAGTGTCATAAGAGAGTTCAGGAACTATCCCGTCGATACAAAATTCGAATTCTGAACTTCTTCCAGTGAGGAGTATCCCATGGGAGAGGGGTCTCCTGGATAGGAAGGTTGGTGTGGGCGAAGCAGAGATGCACCTTCTATTCTTGATTCTCCAGGGGGCTCCTCTCGATCGAGTAGCAAAGTTGGATTGTTGGACATGCTTTTTTTCAGGTTATCTTGAGAGTCCTAGGAGTTCCTGGCTGGCTGCAGTGGTGACTATGGAAGTCCCCATGTCTCATCGTCATTCTCTTAGTGATGATGGGGTTTTCCGTCTCTTCAGTGTTTGCTGGTTTGTTGTCATGGGTACCACAAGCTTGGTTTACCCCCTTTCTAATAGTTGCAGCGCCGTGACTTGTGGCGCCATAACTCGTGGTTCCGTGACTCGTGGCACCGTGACCCGTGGTGCCCTAGCTCGTAGCGCCGTAATTCGTGGCGCCGTGACTTGTGGCTCCGTGACTCTTGGCGCCGTGACTTGTGTTGCGATCTATGTAGCTAGATTCCTCCTCTTACTCCCCTTCGCTGATGGCACTCATGGACAATAAGTTGTCGTTGTACTGCTTGATGATCAGGCTTCTGTCACCATTATTACGAGCCTCTTCGCTTCTTAGGGGTTTGGCCCTCTCCGGTAGCGCTGGTGCAGACGAGGCCGATCTTTTGCAGTTTCTTGGAGGGCTCGGTAGACAAGGATCATTTCGCAGAGCTCCGCCAATGTTAGTCGAGAGCTTGGATCTTATTCTGATACGAAAAAGTACTTGTGGTAGGACGCATTCATCGTCTCGCTCTACGTGTCAATGCCGGGCAAGGTTGTCGTACTAAGTGCAGGCTCTGCCAGTGGGGGCTCCGGGAATTTTCTGAGTCTCAGTACTTAGTGGTGTTGATGCTCCCCTCTTGGGGAGAGGGACCCTCTACACTTTGTGTGGGCACGGTTTTCGGTGCTGGTGAACATGTAGCGTCGTCTCCTCCTCTAGGCTTTGGAGTAGTCTATTCAAATCGTCTTTTAGCGACATATCCAAGTTGTGGCTCTCTTCGTGTTGAGGCTCTGCTTGAGTAGAGATCATCTCATCATCCCAGACGTGGATCGCAATGGTGTTCGTACTAGCAGCAGTTCTGGGAGTTCCTTTGGCTTGTGAACCTGGTGATGGTTTCGCGGTTAGAGTTTCGTGATGAGCCGAGACTTCAACTTGGGTCTTGATCCGTCTTTCTGGAAGATCGTCTCGACACTTGGCTAGTTCCTCCAAGGTTAGTGTCCTTGGCACTTCCTCTTCCTTTAGGGTGGTAGCATTGATCTTGATCGAAGTGGAGGAGTTACTACGAGGCGTGCTAACCGGATCTGGATCTGCAGGAGTTGTTGGGGCGGCAGGAGTCGCTGGAACAGTAGGGTTTGCAGAGGTAACGCCAGGAGTAGTTGGAGTAGGCGTGACGATGGGCGTGACAGGGGTTGTTGAGATAGTAGGTGTTACAGGGAAGCATCGTGGGTGGTCTGGATGCTGGGCACGACGTTGAGTGTGGGTGGAATGGAAGGTGTTGCGCTGGAAGTTGGAGCGCCTTTAGTTGAAGAGTTGAGATCTTTATGTAGTCTGACCCTGTCCCTAGTTCAACCATTTTTTGAGAAAATCTTCTGAAACCGAGAGATTGATCTCCCACTGTGGTCGCCAAATGTTTTTACCTGAAAAACATATGTACCGTCTCTGGGTACTTTTGTAGTGCTCGAGATCAAAATCGAACAAGACGAGCCTAAACCAAGTCAATGGCCGTTCACGTCTTGCTTCGGTCACAGAGAGGATGAGGTTGGTCTAGGGAGGGAAACAGTGGAAGAAACTTGAGATCAGGTTGAGGATGTGTTTCTGGGTGTGAGAGTTCAAGATCTCCGTCATGAGGGTGACTAGAGATCTCCAAGGATAGAGGTGTATCGAGTTACTCAGGTGTTTTTGCTCTGAGGTTCTGGAAAAGATGTTCTGCCTTGGAAGATAGAGGGAGCCTCTATTTATAGTGTTGAACTCACCCTAATCTCTCGATAGAGAAAGGTGGGAGTCGTGCAAGATTGGAGGAGTGGAGAACATGAGTTGGTTTCTGTAACTGCTTGAGTTGTGTAAAACATGTCCACTCGCGCCATCTTCGTATAACTGCCCATCATCTCCATCAGTTTCTTTCTAACTGTCGTAGACCGCCAGACCAATACCCCTAAAGTTATCCCCCCGTGTGAAGTTTTGATATCTCGAGTGGTATGCAGATATTGAATGGTTGTATTCACTAGTGGAAATAGCCTGTTTTAACACGGCTGGGGTGTGTAGTTAAACACGCTTTTGCTACACACACCATCTGTGTTAAAAATGGTGGCAGTTTAGGCGTGTTACTTTGTAAAACACACCTAGGAGGGGTAGCAGTTCTGCTACGCACTTGGGTGTGTAGTTATACTACTACGGTCTGTATCCGTAGTAGTATCCGTAGTAGTCCAGGTTTCTGAAATAAAAAAAAATGATTTAGATTCAGCTGTAGTCAAAAAAGCCTGAGCTGATTCCTGACCACTGGAACATATCTGAATCAATCTGGATTCAGATATGACTGAACCCCTGCAATCTGAAACCATTCTTACTGAGCTGAAACTATACAAACAATACTAAGGAATGAAATTGTATTCATTAATTCATTGGGTTGATTAAAAAATTCGAAACTGAATATAATTTACATTAATCAAGTTCAAAGTTGCAAAAAAAAAAATGATTTACATCTTCACCTCTAACATCTAACTCTAGAAGATAAACTGAAAAATACATAGAGAAACCATTATACCTTTTGGTAATTGTGGTCATATGAACTCAAGTGAAAGTCACATTCTATGGCCAACTAGTATTTCTTGCTGCAGAAATCTGGAATCGCACTAATCCATTCGTGTACCCTAGTATCTTTGTTCTCAACCGAATACATTTACTTATTATCTGCCTGCACCACAGAATCAAACATAATCAGCATCTTGTTAACACACAATGTGTAAACCAACAGTGGAGAAAGATAAAGCATTCATGCCCCATGAGATGTATTCCAAAAGCTTCTTCTGGAACCTGCAGGATATCCATATTTACTTCAGGTCAAGCATCTAAAGAATCAACAACAAACAACAGCATCTAAAGAATCAACAACAAACAACAGCAGGACACAAATAACATAACTAAAGACTTCTATAACATACTCGAATGGGTTATAAAATGGACACTAGAAGCACAATATTACAGGATGCAGGAATACAAAGTGGTTTGGTGCTTACATGAAGTGGTTTGTGTGTCCTTTCTTGACTTTCTTGTCTGCATAGAACGTTCTTCGTGACACCATCAAACACCTGTAAATGTCAGCACTACTTAAATGTTAGCCTAAGTGCTGGAACAACAATATCAAGTTGGATTTCATGTATTGATTTCAACTAAGAAACTTACACAGTTCAACAGTCAACTGACTAGTAACTCAATAGCTATGAAACTAATATATCAGGCATAATGTAAACATAAGATTCCACCAAATATGAAATCAGAATCATCTCACACAGATAAATGTTCATCATGGACAATCAAACAAGATTCTCACCTTCTTTGGTACAACATGGATCTCTTCATCATAGTCAATCTTTGAGGCAACATGAAGATCCTTAGCAGCTTCTTCCCACTGCCCAAGCATGCTTGGCCATACCGCGAGACTTATAGCCTTTAGGAGAATCAGGATTAATCTGGACCAAAAAACATGGTAACATATATGAATATGAGCAAAATAAAATATACACAGTTGTACATAAATGCAACAGCTAGCATGCACTGATCCATAGAAGTATGAAGTAGACATGAAAATCAAATGTGTGTCAAGTAACAAAGGATATTAATCATGTTTAGAACTATAAAGCGAGCGTCATATTTACAGAACTGTAAGCAATTGGAGGCTACAATTTAAGCATGACTAAAAATCATCAAACAAAGATTACATACAGAAAATAATGGACAAAATACCACAACTGGTAAAGTTGCAGCTTCACACAATATGTAGATACTTTCTATATCCAACAGATGCCTAAATTAAAAACCGAAATCATAATATACATATGCAAGTAACACAGATTGTAACATCAGACAAGTCGAATGATTATTATTTCATTAGTGGATCAGACTGGTTTACCTTGTTCAAACCCAGAGATGGAAAGATGACGTCCTAGTAGCGGTATTCTACCCTGTTTCTTTGCCCATCTAAGAAATGGTTGGGAGTCTGGGAATACGGTAAAAGGTGCAGCAGAACCGAAAGTCGAGTATATGCGTCTGAACACCTTCTCAAATGTCTCTTCATCATAGTCATAACCTGCCTG
>JAJJMA010085995.1:0-15339 GCA_023529015.1 Papaver nudicaule
ATGCGGTGGTGGCATTGCTGAAACACTTGGTTAGACCTGTGAGGTTATAAGAATACCATGATACTGGTAAATATGTTATATACATGGACACAAGACAGTCTTATTGCAATTTTTCAGGATAAGAACAAAAACAGAATTACATCCATCATTTGTTGTTAGACCCACGCTCTGCATTCAGATGGAGAAGCTGTTAGAATCCAACACGACTGGCTTACTTGGATGGAAACATGTCTAGTGTCTATCATATGTTAACAGTTACCAAAAACTTTCCTCCCTTGTCATTCTTCCTCCACTAGTCTCCACTGGTTTTATAATGATGGACAACTCTGTAGCTTCTTATCCTATAAGCACACACAAATCTTCCAAGTCGGCTATTTAAAAGACACATGAATCACTGACTTCCGAGTTCTCCGAGGAAACAAAACACTCCTATTGACATATTTAAGCAGCAATATCAGTTTAACCTTGGGGCCGAGGCTTTCCTGTTTGCCAAGAAAACAGTGCTGCACTCTCTTATCTATTTTTTTTCCCCTGGCTTGCAGCATCTTCTGGTTTTCAATCCTCTGACACAACATAATTGGACTTCAGTCTCCGACTTGGTCACGGGCTCTTAACATGTTTTGATGTTGGTATTCATCTTAGTTTCTATACAGATTCCGGAAAAACAAATCACAACCCACGGACCGAGGTTGATGTGTTTTTTTGTCCCCCGCAGAGAACACTGCTTGCCACAAATCCTTTCCTTGGTGGTGAGTTACCAAAAAACATACAACCTTTCCTGTTTTGACACAACAGACGCATCTCAGCTATCACAAGATATGCTTCTTTAACTTCTGAATAGCAGATACGACCTTACTCGGTGAAAATTGCTCGAGCAAGAGAAATACCATTCTTTTGGAATCTCAAGAGGAGTGCTGGTTTCTATTCCTTTTTCACTTTCGTATCATACCAACTCCAACACTTTTATACTCCCAATGGAGTTCGCTGCAACAAGCATATTTGACTTCCCTCGCCAACAGACACTTGCGACAAACTGCCCAACATCACTTCCAGTCTCTTGGCCAGTTATAGGATCGGTTGAACCAAACTTGTGTGAAGTGATCGGCATGGGGAGCGATTTGTAATAAGAATAAACCTGAAAGGAAAACAAAACTTGGATCACTTCTCTATTTGTGCGAACTAAATTTCGTGGGGGTCATGTTCATGTTAATGTTGATTTCTGACCGTTAAAAACTTTCCTGGTAATCTGACTAATAAAAACGAGGAAAAGTAAAGAAAAGAAGAGAAGAAATTTTGTTTGACTATCAGAAAGAAGTTGATACTAGTGGGTATTAGGGCACGCCTGCAAGTTCCTAACCTAGGAGTTATCCGCTGCAGGAACCTCAAGTACTGGGTTATCAAACAACTCAGGTTCAGTTCGTGTTGGTTCTGATGCTCAAACTGGTGGGGAACATATGGAACAAATGGGATATCTAGGTTCTTACTCTTCAAACATTTACTTGGGACCAAAATTACACATAATAAAGGATTCACGATTGCGTAGGTCTTAAAAGTCTTGAACGCATCATGATGGACAAAACAGACATCTAATTCGACAAGGGAGCTCCCGGTGTAAAGCGAAGCTACTTATTGGTCAATCAAAAGAGGATTTGGTGTCATAGAGAGGCATACCTCATTTGTTTCTGAGCCACATGCTATGTATCCATCAGAAACAGATAAGCCAACGAAGTTCTGCGAAGCAAAAGGTAAGGTTGTAATACACAACTATATTCACCAGAGACCTGACCCCAAAAAAAAAAAGGGAAAAAGAAGAGAAATGAACCTTTTCGTTAGTATGACCTGTAAAGCTTAAGGTGCAGGCACTGGTAGAATCCCCATCTGAACTTGTTTTTTTGAGATCCCAAAGCTTGAGGGTGTTATCAGTGGATGCAGAAACTATAGTATCTGGATTTAAAAACTTAACATAGCTGACAGCTTTACTATGCCCAGCCAAGATACACCATGGTATTCTTGCATACCGAAGATCGTAGCAGTAGGTCTTGTAATCAGCAGACCCAAATGCCAACAAATGACTTGAATGACCAGAGAATTGGACACAGCAGACATTGGCGACGCTCTTGATTGTGCTAATACATTTTTGCTGTATAAACGAAAAGCATGAGATAAGAATCACTTGATCTCACAGGTAAGTATTTGACGGGTTCTTTGAAATACAAAGTAAAAATTGCGAATAAGTTGGATAGAATGGAACATTTAAGATGACTTGCACGAAATATCTGTGTGTTTTGTGTGGAAAGTGTGACTTTGTAAAGCTAATCTGTAGCTTTTATTCTCTGCTAGCTCATAGTAGTGAGTGCATTTTGGTTCCTTTGATACCCTTTAAAGCATTAACTATGCTGGGTGGACAACAAGATTACAAATGAGTGACATGCTGATACTAGTAAACTACCCGTATTTATTTAACAGAAGTCCCCTATTTATTATTTAAACACATTATGCTCAGATGAGTTTCTGGGTTTTCCGTAGATTAAATAAGAAGCAGCAGGATTTCAAATGTCATGCCTATCTTTTTTGTGTTCTTTTTCGTGCTTTACCGAGATTTGCCAACAAAGCCTCGTGAGATTTTCTCACTAGTTTATGGAATACCAGCAACATTTATATGCAACAATGACATGAGTACATGTATCAGCGCCTGACACTGGATCAAGCTGTCGGAAACTGAGTTTCAAAGAATGAAAAGACAAAGATGGACTCTTACCTCATTTATGGTCCACAGTTTTACAGCACAATCATCACTTCCACTAGCTAACTTTGTAGGATCTACTTTAGAGAAGTCAACAGACCAAGCCCTCTTTTCGTGCTCTTTATATTGAAAAATCCCTTGGCCAGTATTTACGTCCCATAGCTGCATCCATCACCACATATCAAATGAAAACGCACAAGTAACAAGGCAACTGTTTATACTCATTAAACAAAAACACGCAAGAGTAACAAGGTCACTGTTTAGCTGATGTCACTGTAGAACTGTGGTAAAGTCATTGTGTGATGATACCAGTGACCTGAGCTCGAAACTCGTCAGCACCACATTCTTTACCGATCAGGAAAAAAATAAATAAAAAGGACACTGTTTATTACAGTCTACTAATAAGAATTTTTCTGTGACCTTTTGCCTGAACTCACTTCATCTAATGAAATTTTATGGTGAACCAAATGAGTACTAAGGAAACTACCGCTGGGAGAAAAGTCACCTTAGGATTAGTGCACAGTAATTCATACCATTCCAAAAATATAGATATTTACAAAGTGGTTGCTTGACAATCTTGTGCTCATGCATGTAGACATATAATAAGCAAGAATGACATATGAAGTAACTAGGTCAATAATTAGTCAGTCAAAATGCATCCATAACTGTGCGAGCAACGAATCAAATCAGGAGCACGAACAAGTTGGCATGTTTTTAAAAAATCTCTCCAGGACTTCTTACCAGGTTGCAGGTTTGTAGCTACCTGTGCCCGTGCATCTAATCTTATCAGGGACAAGACCCTTGGAATACCCCCATTCCACCAAAAAGATAATATACAGAAAGATACATGAATAAATAAAATCATAATGCAAAAGAAAAACGCACCTGAACAACACCATCATAATCAGTTGAAGCCAAATAATTCTTGATGTAGTTGTTCCAACAAACACAACTCAGCTTAGATTTGCTTGGCATCTCAACCACCGGATAGTGAATATCAACAGAATCATCTAAAAGGGCATTGAACTCAAAGATCTTGATCTTCTTTGATACACCAGCAGCCGCAAAGTATTCTTCATCCCGATCGAAACCCAGAGAGCAAATTACATTTGAAGAATTAAGGAGATCTGAACTTCTCAACGTAGCCCGTAGTTCGAACTTATCATAGCGGGCATACTTGCACAGCCCATCAAAAAACGACCCAAGGCGATCGTTAATAGTTTTTTGTTTTGGAAGCGGCTCGTCATTCTCATTTTGTACTTTGTTTAGTAAATCTTTATCCACACGTGTGGAAGAATCAGTTTCAGAAAGCTCAACCTGGGACCTCATAGAGAAGTATGCATTCTCTAACTGATTTATATTTCTCATCAGTCTTCCTTCCTTCACACTCGAGGACGGTGATAACATAGAGAGTGCCTCAGAGCCTAGAGATTCTTTCTGATACAAATGTTTTGCTGCTTTGGGTTTCTTGTGTGGCTCAGAAAAAATTCCATCTGCTCTTAGTAGGTGCCTCTTCTCAACTTCCTTGAAATCTGCTTCTAAGCACCCAATGTCTTCAACTAACTTAGATGCCTGCTTCACCTTCTCTTCCTTCAATGTTGCGAGAAAATGCAACAGTAGATCCGATTCAACCTCATCTTCATCAGAAGATGATGGTGAGTGATGTTTAGATGACAAATCTTCATACTCGAATATAAGTTCAGAATGTAGTATTACCCTGTAAACACAGACGTAAACACACACCTTGATTACATATAGCCTAGAGAACCAAACAATAGAAAACTCAGTCAAGCAATTATGTGATTAAGTCCTACTGAAAACTCTTTTCTTGCACAGGTGGGAGGGAGGGATTCATATTTCAAAAAGATTAGATTATTTGGAGCTGGAACTAATTCTGAATTCACATGTTCAACGAAACCAGAGATGTGTTCACATAAATCATGGATGTCTGGAAGCCACCATTAAATAAATGGTACTGACGAGATTAACCAATACTTTGAAGTTTTAAGTATATGGAACCTCATAATTGATTTTACAGCCTGTAACCCATCATGTCAAGTTGTAGCTTCTGCATATCAAAGAAATGCAACAGGGAGCTGAAACAGCTGAGAAGGGAGAAAGATCCAGGTTTTTCCCTTTTATGCTGATTATTTTTATTCAAGACTGCATGCAGTACCTTGTTGTTGGACGTGAGGAAGGTTCTGGATGAAGGAGCCACAGACAAGAACCAGCCTCCTTTGGACTTTCTGACAGAAAATTTGGAGGGAGAATCCGATGGCGTAGATCCAACATTGCAGCAGTATGCACTTCTGAAGACTCGAACCAACAAAACAGCTGACAGAAATGCCCAAGATCAGTAAAAGATTATTTCCATGAAAACATGAGAGAGAGGGAGAACTATAGTAAAGTTCCTGTAAACACAGCAAGATCTGACCAAAACAAATTTGCATCTTCATTTTCCTATCATTCTTTTCATTAAACATAGATATATTTACTTAACAGGAGATAATCATGCCTAAAAAAAGATAACGAGTGGCAGCAGCTGTCCTTGCATTTCGTGGTAGAACAACACAGCACCAATTCACAGATGAAGCAATAAAGTGACATTCAGAATATGAAACCAGAATAGTAACAACTGTGAGATACAGAAAGATTGTTTCTAGAGGTACTGGACTTGTCGGGGGTTAGCTTGTCTGGGGCTGCAAAGTGAGACTGGTACATGCTAGACTTGACGTAAGTAACTTCTTCCTTCCCAGATGAGAGAGAAAATATTTAAAAAGCCAACTCCTACAAACTGGTGCTTATCAAAGAGAAACTATGCAACTATTACTATTAGAAATCAGGAGTGTATACATGCTATCGACTGCAAACATATAGGGACATAACTGGGGGTTCAGATCTGTTAGTCTTGTACACCCACTCTCAATCATACTTATCTCAACCACTAATTATGTACTGAGTATATATTTAACCAATTAATCATTACTTTGGGGTACAAAACAAAAGGAAGGATAAATAAAATCCATACTTTGTGTCACTGTGTGCAAGGATGAGAAAGAAGTTAAACAACAAGATGCTCTTTTAGTAAAACAGATGTGACAGAAATTAAAAGACAGAGACCTTATTTAGAGACAAATAAAAAAAAACAATGTCTACAGTACCTGTGTTTTATTCTCGATGCTAAACACGGGGCAGCTATAGACAACAATAACAACATGATACTAAGTGAGACGAAGTCCCGGGGCATTTCTAGTCTAAGCTAAAGAACCATTTCTGGTATACATAGATCAAACTAATCGCAGGAAAGTCACAAGACTCACAACCTTAATTGTCTGCCGTACGGTCGTACCAACAAAGAAAACTAAGAAGTGTTAACTAATCTATCTTTCTACCTAACCCATAAATTAATTTTATCGAGGCAGTCTTTCGAGGGAACCTAATTGACAGCTAGTACTTATCTTAAACACACTACCATAGTCCTTGTAACACTTGCATAACAATAAAAAGAAGATCGGAATATAAGAATGAATATCTCGTGATAATGAAGCATAAACTGCCAATAAAATGTCTTCAAACCTCAAATAGAAGAACCCCAAGACTATAGATGTTTGAAAGCAATGTAAGCCTGCTATCATTGAGCTCCTCTGGACTAGCATACCACTTCTCTTCCAATTGAAAATTTGGTGAGGTCAACTGCTGCCGAGCTGCATAAGATACACTTATACTGCCACTCTTATCCTGAGTTCTTATTGTGGGATTTGTAATAATTTTTTCACTTGTATGAAACCTATATTCTTGTGTCCTAGAACTGATATCCACCTCTCTATCTGTTTCAGATTTAAAGCCATATCCAACAGGTACCGGGGGATACGGCTTACTAAATTTCATGCTTTTGCTTCCTTTCTGATTCTTTGAGATCGCAGTATATGCACCTTCCAAGTATCGTTTTCTACTCGAATGATTCTCCAAGGAGGGTTTACCCTGATTCCCTATGCTATCCAACCAATCTCTCCTGGCGACAGAACCGATATATTTAACTTGATTTGATGGAGATATCATGAAACAAGATGGTCGAACATCCAAGGGAACTTGCTGAGAGTGTGCCAAATCCACCAGCTCCACAATCTGCTTAAATATATTTAAGCTCTCAGATTTATTACTTTTACACTTCCTGTGTGTCAACCAATCTCTTAAGCTGATTTCATCATGAACCATATCATGAACAACAGCAGAAGACTTTAGTGACGCATCAGAAGACTTCAAGGCCGGATCACTGGTTTTTTCTCTTAAATTTAGAGACACATAAGAGGACTTTTCAATTACACAAGCTCCATCTTCCTTCTCCTGGTCTTCGATGGCAACATCATAGCCATTGTCATAAGCTTCTAGATATCTACTCGAAAGCTCCTTCTCCTTGCCATTACTAGCAGAAATCTGAGAAAAACTAGAAGATGGCCCAACCTTTTTGAGCGCCCCTCCTAGGGTCAACTGATTGTTAAATGCCATATTCTTTTCTTTATTAACTAAATGTCCAGAGATCTCAGCTTGGCCTTGATTTGATTGTCTAATGAATTGTGGAGTTTGAACCCAAAATCCATTTCCAACCTCCTCTACACCACTCAGCAGAACTGGCTCCTTATCCTTGGACATACTAACTCCACCCGTTCTCCCATTTCTAGACCCACCTGAAAGCTGGTACAAGTATTGCCAGCTTTTAGGCCTAATTTGAGTTCTTTCCATGACATTTGAGCTACTTCTCGCCCTATTTTGAGTTCCTTCCGTAACATGTGAGCTTCCAACGACTGATAACTGTGAACTTTTGTATTTCTTAAGGGTTAATTCTTCAACCATTACGCCAGAATCATTCACAGAGTACAAGCTAGTACACGGGGTTTCAGACCCAGCTATAGAGATCATACCTCTATCACCACCATGATCAGTATACTGCTGGGGAATATTTTCCAACCAATTGTTTCCTGGCGTAAATACTCCCCTTGAGACCATTCTATCAAGATTGTTTGGTTTCAGAGAAGGATCATTCTCTTTCCTTTTGAATTGCTCACCTTCTGCTGCATTAACCATCGTTCCTCGTCTTTTTTCCATCAAATCCAATTCAACTTTCATTCAATTAGAATTTCAGTCGTTTCACTAACAAAGAACCAATCCATTGCGAAATTCATAACCCAAATAAGAATAGAAGACAAACTTCAGCTGCGTTAGTCATTCCCGCCCCTCCAATCTTCCATATTTCAACTTCGAACGATCAAAGAGTTCACTCCTGTACTGGAGAAGTGAGAAAATGGTTAACTCAATACAGAAACTGATACATCGAGTCCAATTAAGATCTCATGATACAATACAACTGAAATGTTTAACCAGTAATTTTCAAACATGAGGGTCAAAGAGGGACAAAAATCAAACAGTTTGAGCATTCTCTAACAAAGAAATCGAACTTTGTTGTTCATTCACAACACAGTAATGACAGGGAACAAAATCCAACCTCTAACCAATTAACTGAAATCCATTCCGAGGAAAAGGAAGACAGCATCAAACACTAATTTAAAACGATCACTACCAGGTGTCGGAGTACCAAATAAACAAATCATTTCTATCAATCAGAAGCAAGAGATTTACATCAAATTTGATACTGCAAACAAATTTACAGTCAAAATTGGTACCTAATTCCTAGAGAAAAAAAAATCAAATCTTAATCTCATAGTTTCTTTTATGAACAAAATTCACCCAGTAGAATCAAACATATCCTAAAAATCAAGATAAGGCTCAAATGTCATCTAAAAGCTCAACCTAGAAAGTTTAATCCAAACGAACAAATCAAAATAAAGTTGAAACCCTATGTATTCTCACCTTGTTTACAGATTTTTTCAGCTGTATTTTTCTTTCCAAACTCCTTCGGTTTCAGACGAAGAAAGATAAAAGAAATGAATCAGCTGTGAATGTGAAACAAAAGGAAGCAAAGCAAAAAATGGAAAAAAGAAGAAGATATCATCTAGTAGTATTTATACAAGCCACCTTGAGACGGTGCCCCCCACGCATTTTGGTTCATTGCACCAACCGTGCAATGCCCTATGCAGCAGAAACCATAACTAGCAAACAAAAAATTGCCCAAAGGTGAATGTAAATCACTAGCCAACGAAAAGGTTCTGCCGTATGCAATGGTCTGACAAATTTGAAAAGAGAGGAATTCTGCTGCGGCTTTTGGAAGGGAACACAAATGTAATCCGTGAAGTTAAAAGTATCCCTCCCTCATTATGTGGTCGTCTAGTGAAGATATACTTCATGCGATTCTAGCGAGCAGTGGTTGCTAGAAATACTAAGCAATCTGCCCAAATATAAAGCTAAAGAACTTCTTTTTTTTTCTTTTTCCCTGCATCTTGTAAATGAATTTTTTTACCAGATTTGTGTCACTATGGAGCTGGCTAGCAGACAAACTGGTAAATTAACTGAGAGAGATATTCTATCGAGAAAGATTGATAGAAACTATTTCGTCCGAGATAAATAATCTCGGGTCAAACAATTGGGGGTATGGATAGTGTTTTTAGGGGTGTATATATATATATATGAACTGCCCCAGTTTGACCCTTACTCCACACTGTCCATGCTAATTTTCCGTGTCATAATTAATCGTAAAAGGTGGGCCAAGAAAGGGAGGAGGAGAGGTGACCAGTACCACGGTCATGTCACGTGGTTTGTTACCAAAACCACATGCTTATTGAATGAAAGGGTGGTGTAGCATTCGCCATGTCATATATTGTGGCTGGCCCTGTCTCTCTTCTGACGGGTGAGGCAGCCTTAAACTTGACTTTCTCATTTCGGTTGGCCTTCTATATCGTTGGTGAAGTGGGGGATAACACAGTTTGCTTATCTCTCGTGTTTTTCTCAAAATAAAAATAAATCATAACCTTTTAGAGCAAACGCAACGGTGAGAGCCAAATGCCATATACCAAGTGATATATATGGGTATAGCTATAGGTTTTGGTGTGAAAATCTACAGCAATGAAACCCAAAAACCAAATGCTATAAAGCATACGTAAACATAAAAAACGTTTGAAATGAAAAGTGATTAAAAATCACGTTTGGTAGTGAGAGAGGTGATGAAAGTGAATGTAAATCACGTTTGAAAATGAAACGTGATTGAAAATGACGCTTTCTCTATGAACGTGATTGAAAATGACGTTTTATGTTTGGCGCAACATATATTCACGCTGGGCAGATACGTGATTTTTAATCACGTCCAGCCAAACCCATATCAAACCCAAATGCTATCCTATATTTGGGTCCAAAAAGCGCTAAATATGGGTTTTGGGTTTTGGTTTCTCGACTACTGCCGATCAGCTATACCCATATATAGCTTTTGACTCCACCACTGCGTTTGCTCTTAGGCACCAAAAAAAAATAATAAAAATAATAATAATAATAAAATATATGATGATGCTGCAATTGATTCAAGAACTTTTAAATGTTCAAAATAAACAACAAATCACCAAAGAGTCCCTTAAGTTAGATCTCTATTAACTGATTGACGTATTCTGATCTAAGTTTCCAGTATTATACACATACATACAAAAAAGGGGGAGGGAATGACTGACACCTAGCGGAGAGTATTAGTTGACAGTCACAATATACTACAAGAAAGATGCTGTATTTGATTTCCTAACCTAAGAAGGAAGGAAGAAACAATCAGTTTTCTTCTGATATATACTGAACAGCTGCTCCGAGTAGTTGATAGCTAATCTTCTGCAGTCCTCTACTGCATTGGGATCGAACAGCTCCAACTCCTTTACAGACTTCTTCAAGTCACCTTCTTGGTTCCCATCCATTAGAAACTTGGCTAAAGAGATTACCCTGAAGTAATTGAAGGTACTACATTAGAGATCCAACATATCAACCAATACGGCATGCTAAGCAGTATATCTCTATCTGCTCCAAAAATTTGATATCATAACGAGAAAATGTGGAAGCAACCATTCAAGCAAAGTGATAAGCTAGGGTGCTACGGAAACCTTTTCATATTCTGAAAATATTCAGTAAATAGAAAATCCGGAATACCAGACATGCCCAATGAAGAAAAAAAAAAATGACGTTTCACAACAGTAGTACCCATTTAAAAGCTAGGTTGACCTGTTCAGTCTAGATGGCAAGGACAAACAGGTCATGTTTCCAACTTAAAGTTGCACCATGAGAATCAGGTAAAGGAACAAAGGTATAAAAAGATAACCAAGAAATCAAGCTTCCGGCTGGCTGTTCATTTCTATTGTTAAAGCCCATGTACGGACATAATTTTCCTAGAAAACCAATTTGCAGGTGAAATGTAGGATGTTTCTATTAGTTGAGCCGCAGGCTCGATGACAAGTACAGATGTTCACCAGAAACCATGCATGAAGTTTCAAGAGCTAAGACTTGAGTTCATTCTAATCAAATTCTCCAAACCTAAATGATTAACCAACATGCATACTTAGCATCACAATTTCATGTCATGTAATCATCAAGCAAAACCTCTCCCAGTTGCAAAACCGATAACATGTGTATTTCTCTAATACAGTGCAGGACACAATCAAAAGATTCTAAAATAAAAAGCAGAAAAAAACATTTATAGCTAGTAGGATGGAACAGAAAACAGCGAAAAACAAGTACCTAGTTATAGCATTGTAAAAGGAAATGAACACATCTGTAATGGGAATCCAAAACCACTATAAATAATTAAAAAAAAAAATGAAAGATCATAATAAATAAATGAAAGAAGAAAAAATGCTGTCAGGAGTTCTTGGAGAGCTCCACCAACTTTGCTGTTGGATTTACTTATATTTAAAGAAGGGCCTTGATAACCATACCTGAGGATATCATTTCCAGTAAAGCCTCGCTTATCGGATTGCAGTGAACCCCTCGTTGAATTTTCTGTCGAATTTTGCTGTCTATAGAGAGCACAAATAGCCCTCATGCAGAGTTCAGGATCTTCTTCAAATGAAGAAAGCATGTCTGCCTCAAAATGCCATTTTAATTGTTTCAATTTGTTTCTTTTAGCTTTCGCTGTCCTTCGCACATCATTTAATTTTGCACTCTCATTTCCTGATGTTCTTTTCGACATATTATTCTTCTTCACACACTGTTTCAGAGGAAAAGATCTTTCAAGTTTTCCAACTTTTTGACCTCCATCGTGCAGATTCAGAAGTTTCCCTATTGGAATTGTGTCCTCATCTTGACACTCACTTCTGCCGATTGCTCCATTGAAAATCCTACATCTTTTTGTAGTTGAAGACAATGTGATTAATGAGATACCCTCGTCAAAGCTTCTTTCACCTTCAACGTCATTTTGATCTGATAATGACCTCTTTAAATGATTGTTGGGTGCCAAATTCGTACCATTACTTAAACAACTTGTCACAGTTTCATCAGTTGAGACATGACCTATTTTTTCGCCTGTAATGTTACAAGTATGCTGTTCAGAGATGTCCTTCTCATCCTCACTGTCATTGATCTCAATAATACCTCTAGATGATGTAGGCACAGTACTTTGTTTCATCAAATCTAGCTTTTTCCTGGAGCTACCTTCTGTCCCGGAACATAGTTGCTCCCTAGCAGCACTTGCGAACTCCACCTTAGAATTAGAAGAAGTTTTCTTCTTCTTGTCCTGGGCACTTTTTGAACGCTCAGTCTGGTTATTGATATATAGCGAGCCTGCAAAACATTCAACAAAGCAGAATATATGATGACACTGCATTATCAGGTTTTAATGAAATAGAGCAATATATCCATAAGGAAACACGTAAAAAAGTTCTTTTGAGTTTTGAATTAAACAGTGAATGATGTAACATGTAGTTATTATGGAATGCATTTACAACATTGAAGTACTACTAGTTCTTCGTCAGACAAATAGCAGGTCAAATCTCATTTAGAAATGTAAAGTCCATAAATGAATCTTATAGTGTATCAGATATAAGATCGATTCAGCTGCTACATAGGGCACCTTATTTTTATAAGTGGACAACTACACCTACCTAAGAGCTCAATACTGTGCCATCATTAAGAACGTGCAACATAAGAGGTGCATTTAGTTCAATTGAAAAAGTTTCTTTGTATTTCATATTCTTTAGTAACCATGAGATGACAACTATGCTGCCACTAATGTTCAAGCAACTGAATAGTCCATTGAAGAATGAATAAAATAATTGCCAGCTAGTATGTAGTATGTTGTATGTATTGTCATGCCTGGCAGCATGTAAGAAAAAGGACACCTACTACAAAGGATTCAAAATTCTTAAATATCTGTTAACCACAAATATACTTGCAATAAAAAAGGTTCAGTCTTGAGAAAATAACAGTTTCGACATACAGGTAAGGATGTCAGTTCAAAATGAGAAATATGAAAAGAAGTTACCACAGCTTTTACAGCGTCTTAAAAAGTTGAGTTGAGCCAAAAGAAAAAAACGATGTCACGTGATTATGAAAAAGGTTTTACGAAATACATTACAGATATGCATTATGCATAAGACAGGAGTACATTCATTAAGAAGCGTAAGAGTAAATACAATCAAATCCTCCAACTTGGGGAGTAACCGTGGATCATGGACATAGGTTAATACCTACAACACGACCAACATAACTTAATGAATGGACAAATCTTTCAAAAATATCATTGACCAAAGTGAAATTCCTTTAGACCATATCTTAAACAAGGATTAGGGCAGCTGACAAGTATAACAAACACCAAAAAGCTGGAAACAATGATGCCATACTCCCAGGTTGCCGTCCATGGATAAACAGATAATTCGTCCATTAAGTGCATTGCCCGTTAGCTTTCCAATAATGAACCGAGTGGACATATATGCATCTAATATTAATAGGTAACATTCATAACAAGGAAAAGTTCTACATAGTGAGAAAAAGAAACAGCAACTTAAGTACCAAATAAAAGGATAAACCCTCACTATACAGTAAGACTCACTATTATAGTGAATTAATAGAGATGGCGTACCAACTCTATGCGAAAGACAGACCTCACATAACGTAAAATGTCTATCCATGGTTTACCTCTACATGAGCACACATGAAAAACAAAGGAACATTATAGAAAAAACTAAGATTGAAATGTATCTGTGAAGAAGAATATCATGCATACCTGGGACATGTAGATCTATGAAATTTTCTTTATCATTTGAAGAAGGGTTGCAGCCAGTTTGACTCAACATCTTATCTTTCCAATTCAAGTGAGACACATTATCGAAATCCATTCTGCTAGTGTAATCATTTATGTTTTCTTTAAATATATCATCACAAGAAACTTCATTCTGTGAGCTTGTCAGAGGTGAATTTTCTTCTTCCACCCTTGAGACGTGTGTCTCCAACTCTGTACACCTCTTCTTCCAACTCTCAATTTCATCTTGTGCTCTTCTTTTCCAACACTCCAAATCCTTGTTCTCGGTCTTAAGCCGTACAAGTGTCTCTCTTTCATCATCTTCCAAGTGAGCGGTTCTTTCCTGTGCCCTCTTCTCCCTATTGGACATAACCTTTTGTTCTTCTGCTAGACCTATAATTTTCTGTTGCATTCCACTGCACGCGGTCCTGTACTCCTCCAGCTCTTCATCAAGAGCAACCTTCACTAACATTAACTTGTTCAACTTACCCTCAAATTCAGCACACTCCATTTCCTTCTCCTTAAGCTCCGTAGACAAACCATGACACTTGATTTTATATAACTCCAAATCCATCCCCAGTTGAATTCCATGTTTCAGCCGCGTGGCTGCTTGATTCTCCGATTCCGTTAACTTGGTGCTCAAAACTTCAATATCAAATTCTACCATTTTTTTCCCATCCTTCAAACCCTTTATCTCATTGTTGAGTTGAACACATTTATCCTTTAGATCACACTCCATCTTTTCCTTTTCCTCTTTCAAGCAAGTAAATCGTTCTTGGTCATTCTTCACTCTTTCACCTATGATTTCCTTTTCCCCCTCTAGACACTTGTTCTGCTCTCTCAATTGACTGCATATCATGCTAATCTCCTTAAGCTGGCTTTCGACAGAAATCCTATTGCAGTTCAGGTCCCTCAACTTACCCTCAATCACATCATACTCTAATTTCTTCTCTAGCAACTCCGCAGCTAACTCATCATACTCTATTTTCTTGAATTGAAACTCCACAGCTAACTCATCATACTTTTTTTTATGCGCTTCCAATTCTTCCTCCAATCCAAGTTCATACTTCAGCCTCATTGCAGCTTGAGTCTCGAAATCACTGAATCTTGTTTTCATCACTTCAATCTCATCTTCCACTCCTCTTTTCCCGCTTTTTAAATCTTGAATCTCTTCATTGAGCTCATCACATTTCACTTTTTCATCACTAACCATTTTATTGATTTTCTCCTCCAAGTAAGCATTTCTTTCTAATACCTTCTTCTCACTTTTGCTTGTAACCATATTTTTTTTGTCTTCTAGACTAGTAATCTTTTCTTTCATTTCCCTGCACATTTTCTTAAACCACTTGAGGTCATTTTCAAGAGATTCTTTTTCTACAATAAGGGTTTTAAACTTTTCATTGACTTGATCACAATCTGTCTTCTTCTTCTCAAACTCAAAATGTAA